>DVQH01001982.1:0-11035 GCA_018231625.1 Papilio phestus | reverse complement strand
TTGGTTTACAAGCCTTTCTCCCACACTGTGTAAAGCAGTTAGGTACTCACTGTATTTCATAGAGTGTTGAGACCAAGTCTCTTTAGACTTGATTACCCTTGTTCATGTTGAAATTAGAAGCAGAATGGGTAATTGAGTGAGACAAGAGAATAGTGAGGAGAGGATGATGTCCTCGTGCATAAGTGGCGGTGTCACCTAATCAAATGACAGGTTTCCTGCCCCGCCCCTACGGCCGCGGTCACCACTACCAGTTGCACTAATTGTCATTTACTGTTGTCTCTTTTCGCAACCAGCCCTTTCAAAGTGTATCTCAATTAGCTCAATATCAATTGGTTTGTTTGTCAAACTCAGTAGTGGTGGTGGTGCCGTTTTATGCTCACTCACCTATATCATCGGCCGGCTTAAGTCTCGAGACTGATTTCTTCTTGTTTTGTTTGTTACCGTGATTGTCACCCAAGTAAACTAAATTAAGCACCGTTTACACTGATGTGCCACACACTTCGATCATGGTCATTGCACTTGAGTGCCTAATCAATAAAGCATTACATAGCTTTATATATGAAATATAGTTTTAAAAGTTGTATATTAATACATTTATAAACTTGTATAATGATTTTCTAGCTTCGTAATATGCCAAACTGCATTTGAATTAAATAAACTTGTATGAATTATAATTATACAAATATATTATATTTATATAAATAATGAGTCATCTTCTAATCACAAATTATTAATTAGAGTCACTACACGTCATGGTTGTTATGCTAATTTGCAGACACCATTTGATACGGTCTTCATCAAGCACTTTATAGCATAATTTTATTCACCGATGCGTAAAGATGATTAATATTCTCTCACCCTCTAGTTTAAAGTGTTTTGTACTAAATGCTATTGTGGCACAATGTTTTTATTATATTTCGTTGAATGATTACATTCGCTCTTTTATTTCCAACTTTAATCTAGCAGTTCTAACCTTGAAAGATGATCAGAGACTCTCTGACAGTGCCGGCGGTGCAAATATTGACAATGAAAGTGATGCACCAATAGAAATGGTACTGTACTGATCGCTTAAATTGAATAGGATGCTTTGAGGGTGACACCTCAAAGTGAGAGGGAAATGCAATGAATTTAAAGAACGAAAGAGAGAGAGAGAGAGAGAGAGAGAGAGAGAGAGAGAGAGTGAAATGATGGACGGTGAGCGAGTGTGTGTGATAACTACTTTTTAACCAGGTACTTTCGAACTGACTCACAGTGATGATGGGAAAGCCACTGCAATCGGCACATTCATTGTCAAACAATTGTGTTTGACTATTATTTATAGAAAGTTGATGCAATCATGGGACAACCTTAGCAAGTGTCCCACCGGTGGTGATGGTGACCAGTGGTCAGTTGACAAAGCTCAAGTAAGAGGATCGATTGTGGGTGGCCAGGTGTAACGTTGCGGGGCCGCCACCACCAACCAATCGATCGATTCACTCGCCACTCTTCCTCACTTGCGATCGATTCTACTGGTTTGAGTGTGCAGGTGATCACGCGGCGCTCCTTCTAGATCATCAACTAGTTCTAGGTGAACCCTGTGCACACACGATACACGCAAAAGTCATTAGGGGACAACAATCTAATTATTAATAACGCTATAAAAGAGAAAACTAGAAGATATAAAAACATTAAAGAAATAAGGAATTTATATGACTGCGTGTTTGCATATTTCATAACCATAAACATTGCTACTAAATGGCATCTAGTAGTCTAAATAAATATAAGAATGTTTATCTTGGGCAACATGAAGAGCTGATTTATTAACTTAGAACAACTACCTTTGCAGGATAATTAGTTCTAATGGGAGTGCCATTTTGTTGTTGTGTTGTGCTGCTTTATGTAAATGTACTTTCATTTAATAATTTGATTATAAAGGGTTGGAAATGTTTCTCACTCACGCTAGGTTATAATCTAGCACTTATAAATGATTTAATATCAAGCAACTACTATACTAACTAACCTATGATTAAAATATAAAATTTTAATTTGATTGATTAATTCAATTCAGAGATTATTTAAAAGATCAATTGCGTAATTGGATAATCAGAAAATAAGAGAACTTAAGTACATACCTATATTCATATGAATTCCATGATTCTATATAATTTAGGTTGAATGATTGTGTTGCAATTGGAAAGACCTTGATTGAATTAATTTGTTGATGTTTGATTTAGGTTTTCACGTAACCCCGAAGTTGTCCTCAATATGTCCCGAATCAGTAGTGTTGATGGTGTTAGGCGTAGTAATAGGTTTGATAATGTACTTCGCTGGTATCCCCGAGGAGAGGTTACAGCCGTTGACGCCAAACCTCTTCTTCCTCTACATGCTGCCACCGATCGTGATGGACGCGGGCTATCACATGCCCAATCGACTCTTCTTCGATAATCTCACCACCATTCTCCTTTACGCTGTGGTGGGCACTATCTGGAATGCACTAGCCATAGGACTCTCGCTTTATGGATGCTCGCGGCTTGGTGCATTTGGAGAAGAAATTCCTTTCCTCGATATTATGCTTTTCAGGTACGGTAATTTTAAAGAAATTATCAAATTATAACTTGATTAATTTACAGCTCAACTGTGTCTGCTGTGGATCCCGTCGCAGTGCTAGCAGTTTTTGAGGAAATCCACGTTAATGAGGTGCTTTACATTCTTGGTAAGTGATTGAGAATGTAATGCTTTGGTAATTCAATCAGTTTCAATTGTTGAATTGAATCAATGCAGTGTTCGGAGAGTCTCTGCTCAACGACGCGGTCACAGTAGTGCTGTACCACATGTTTGAGGGATATGCTGAAATGGCCTACCACAACGGACTGGCCTCGATCCAGACTATTGACTACATCGCAGGTGCAGCTTCCTTCTTCGTAGTGGCGCTTGGTGGCACAGCAATGGGTGTCGCATGGGGATTTCTCGCTGCATTTGTCTCGCGCTTCACGCACCACGTCAAGATCATCGAGCCCATTTTTGTGTTCGTGATGGCCTACCTGAGTTACCTCTCAGCAGAAATGTTCCACCTTTCTGGAATATTATCGTTAACTTTTTGTGGAATCACTATGAAGAATTACGTGGAAGAGAATATCACACAGAAGTCACATACTACGCTCAAGTATGCAATGAAGATGCTGGCTAACAGTTCGGAAGCAATCATTTTCGTGTTCCTTGGTGTGTGCACCGTCAACGACCAGCATCGATGGAACACACCCTTTGTCACACTCACTATAGTGTTTTGTCTTCTTTATCGCACTATTGGAGTAGTGGGACTCACTGCACTGACTAACCGTTTCCGGTTAAATCGGGTCAACCGAGTAGAGCAATTCATCATGGCTTACGGTGGACTTCGTGGTGCTGTCGCTTTTGCTCTGATTCTCATCATCAATCGGCAGATAATCCATGCTCGCGAGATGATGGTCACCACTATTATTGCTGTTGTTTACTTTACTGTTTTCCTTCAAGGTAAATTAAGATTCATTTTAACTCAAAGACAAAGTTTGGAGTAGTTGGAGTTAAAATGTTCATAAAAATTAACGATAAAACACTTGTCAGGTATGACTGTGGGCGCACTGGTCAACATTCTGAACGTGCCACGAGCCAACAAGTTCGAGATGTCGATGAACGAACGCATTCACACACGACTTATGGATCACGTGATGGCGGGTCTAGAAGACATCTCGGGAATGATGATGGGCAATTACAAGATGCGTGATAAGTAAGTTTTGGGAATCATTTTTTTGAAATATCTTATCTAATTCGCTCTTGTCCCAAGATTTCGATATTATAACAACCGGTATCTTCGTAAATGGTTGTTGCGAGATAGCAAAGAGATGGGTAATTCGTCAAGAAAGATTTTTGAGACTTGTTCAAGGTTGGATTTGCAAGACGCGATGAATCTTGTTTCAAGACATCATCTCGCTTCTAACATGGCTAATAATCAAACCAAGGCAGCACTTGCTGCATACCAAAATGCCAATTTTGATCCTTCTGGGGGTGATGATGATGATCGACGCAACAACAATGCAGGTGGACGTTTTGCTTATAGTGGTACTGGTGGCAGAGACGTCAAAGTGATCACCAAGACGCCACCCACTATCTTTCTCACCGTACCGGGACAGCAACCGGACTCAGTACCACCACTGGTAGTGGACCCAAATCAATCTCTCACCACGCTGTTCCGTTCGTACACACAGTCCAATCTTTCAGTGTTAGCCGGTGACAAATCTTCTGATCCAAACAGTCCTACAGGACCACCATTTGAACAAGGTGCAACTAACCTCGATTTCAACTATGACCTTGGCAATATCTCCTATAGTCCAAGTCTTAAAGATTTGAAGGACGCTGAGTTGCACCACATTCTCAATGATGCCATGTTTAAACCTTTTAAAAAAGTGAGTTCACTATAAGAAATGCAAATGCAAATTATAGTTTTGATGATCTTGACAGATTGCGCACTACAATCGGCACGATTTGTCAGAGCCGCCACCAGTGCATCCACCTTTTCAGCACCAGGTCCGTCTTCAAATCCGCCGGTTGATCTCACAAAGTGAAAAGAATAGGAAACGTGGCTCTCAGGAGAGAAGTCCAAAAACAAGGCATAAAAAGCGTAACGAAGAAGACGTGAGTGAATTTGAAGTGGTGTTTAAGCCTGATCGGCGCAATGGATCGCCTGCAAATGTCATGGGCACACCCGATGACGAAGGGATTGTATTCACTGCCAAGGCAGATGCCAGTCAAGCTGGTAGCCATGTGTTTCCATGGAAGCGCAGTGGCAGTGGTGGTCAAGAGCCCGATGGACCATCACCAGTGACCAGCACCAGCAGCAGCGAAGGTCCTGGAAGGCCTGCTGGTCAAAGCACTAGCAAACTCAAAGAAGGTGTGCTTCGACAACGCGAGTTTCCTTCGTGGATCGAAAACCGCGAGTACGGCTATGACTACATCTCGCCCACTTCTACCTTGCTTGAACGAATCACACTGCCCGAGTCACAAGCTGAGACACCATCTGCTGCGGCACCGCCCAAGAGATCTGACTCTGGTTCGCAGATTCCCAGTGTCTATGAAATTTTTCAGCTAGACAAAAACGGACAGCAGCAAAATAATAATTCACGAGAAACAGTCATCGAGTTTCGTAGACCACCTCCTGGCAAGCCGGCCGAGGACACTGAAGATGAAGACTCAGTCATGATATCTAAATTGTGATCCGTCCCATGCCACACATGTCAACTCTATCTATAATTTTTTCTTTAAATTTAATAAAAGGCTGGTCCTTAACAAATCAAAATCTTTTTAATTATAAAAACAGTTAATTAATGTAACAACACTGAAAGAAAACGTCAAAAAACAATACTGACTTGTGTAGAATATCCCAGGTTAAGTATCGGTGCATTGTAAGAGTCGGGCATGTGAATTCCAGGTTACTTCTATTTGTGAAGGGGCTTGAAGCCATGGTTCACCATCTGCCTGAACTGGCAAATGTTCTGAAAGTGTCATACTAACTTTTCGTGCACGACCCAGGAAAATGGGTTTAGAAAGACCAATCATAAGTTGACCAATATGAAATGTGGAGGTGAGCCCAAGCACTTCGACTAGACAGTCGTCCATTGCCTGATGAGATGGTTTAACCAATTTCACACCACCACCCCAGCTGGCGATGTTGAGAACGACGATCGACTCGAGTTCGGGTAAGATCACTTGAGAACCATCTAGCTCGAGTTTGATTTTTGTGTGTAGATTTTTGCAACGACGCTCCAACAAATCTTTGGTGCCGTACGTCAAATAGATGAACTTGTTGACCAGCGTATTTCTTTATTTCAAAATCAGAAATGAGCTTAAAATAAAACATATATCATAAAAAAACTTACGTGAAGAGAAACTTATAGAGACTAGATTTGCGTGTTTCATGGAAGTTAAGCGCCACGAGAGCGTCTACTCCGACTGAAAAGTAGTTATACATATAAAGTTGTCGATGGCCCAGTGGCATGATGCTAGGTGGAATGTGCAATGATTGGATGAGCAAACTGTAAGATCGATGGTAGTAACCGCTCGGATGGATCTCCACCGACCAACGATCAAGGTTGACCGGACTTGCATGGTTCCAAATGAGTTTGATCATTTGATCGAGGTCGAGATCGGCGCTCATCGATTGATCCCATGACAGCACGCGGGCAAGGTCGTTGCCTGTGCCAAGAGGACATATTGCCACAAGAGGAAGGACATTCAGTTTGAGACGGTGAATAGTGTCGAGAACCCATCCAACGGTGCCATCACCGCCAGCTACCAGAATGCGAACCTCTACATTCTTGGGAAGCATCTCACAAATGCGAAGAATTAGCTCTAAGTGATTAGACGATTCACTTAAATCCACAACTTGCAAAGGATTGAGAACAGGTAAAAATTTGGACAAGATAGCACCGGCATCATTGTTGCCTGATTTACGGTTAGCCACCACCACCAGCGGCGACCACTGAGACTCATTAAACTCTTTGAAGCCATCTAGTAGAAGAGTACGTCGACCAGACCAGACTCGTTTATGGATGATACAGTTAGGTGGAATGATATATCGTCGGTAAGGTCCAAAGTCACAAGGCTCACTAACACGGTCTTGGTGACGTTCGTGGCACGCTTCATGAACGGTACGCTGACACCAACAGCACCGATAGTGATACAGCGTGTGCTCTCCTGCTCCAGCTGGTAAAGGATGATCACCCTCTGCCTTGCTCACACCATCCACAACGTCATCTTCGCAGTAACCATGACAAATAAAACACAGTGAATTAGCTGGAAGATTTCCATGAACCCAGTGATGCGGCCAACTGGAAAACGTTTCTTCCTCCTTTCTCGAAATTGATACAGCTTTGCACTGGCCCAACGGCTCGAGAGCCCTCGGTGTGGCTTTGAGACTTCGCTTCAATTTCAAAAAACGCGACTGAGTCACATTATAACAGCTGAAATCGAGACAAACACCACAGGAATCACAAAACATAGCATCAACAATCAATGATCGGCAGAGACAACAAGTGGCACGATGGGACAAACACTCGATTAGACTCCACTGGTGAGAATGTATTCCATTCCAACTAGCCGGGATCACTCGAATTTGTCGTTCGCGGGCATGTCGCCATAGTTTCAGCAAAATCCAAAAAGTCGTGGCAAAGCCCAGCAGAACAGGAATCTGGTAATACCACACTCCAATGGCTGAGATTCCTTGTGGCAACATTTCTTCGGTGATAAATTGAAATCCACTACAGTAGAAAGATGAACGTAATGAAGTTGCCTTCCGAAAGTGTTTCGAAAATGCGTTTAAAGTTTTACGTCCAAAGTGCTCAGAGTTCTTTGGCGTGGAATTTGATAGCTTCAGCGAATACTGTTCGTTGTCTCTAACATTGCTCCAATCTCTAATCATCCCCAGTGTATCTCTATATGGCAATCACTTCATTAAGAAATAGTAAATTAGTCTATATAAATTCTTTACCAAACTTACTGTGTAAATTAAAATATATGCTTATAAAATTCGCAACATATTCTTGCTTAGAATCACACTTTAGCTATTGAAAATAATATATGTTTATTAAAATAAAACAAAACATTAAAATTTAAAAGAAACATACCGACAAGCTGCAAATAATAACACAAAACAATTTTTGCGTTTACATCATTATCCAAAGATCTCAAGTTGGAAAACAAAATATAAGCTTATTCATGGATAATAACGATGAATTTGCATAAAAGACTTTCTTTTTAAATCAGTTTAATTTACAAATTATAGCATGGAAAATTAAGATAAAATGCTGACATCTTAAAATTTTGCGTCCAAGAAAAATACAAAAATACGTAAGAATTTTTCAGAAAAAATTAATCAAACGAGAAAATTGAAACCAAGTGGCGAGAATTAAGCACACGCAGATGAGGATATTTGACCAAAACAAAACGACTCAACGACTATTTCCACGCCAAGTGATGCAATGTAACACTGATGATGCAATGTCGTTCTTGTTATTTCGATTTGGTTAAACTCCAATGATTCGTCTTCATAGAGATGTCACATTACTAGAATTTGTTTATACCATTTTAGAAATAACAAAAAACTGTCGCGAGTATAGTTTGAGAATGATATCAAATTGCCGACAAGCATGCAATTAAGGGAACGCATAAATAATTGCCTGAATTGATTTTCCTAATATGAAATCAATCTAGATTTTATTGCCACATAACTTATGTCACAACATAGTTTATGAGACTTGCCTGTTTTGATTTGTTTCAGTAGTACTATTTTTTGTTCGTATCTTTTTTTATGATCCAACAACCGGACGACCAGTAGACACAAATTGTCCATTGAAGACATCTACAGTCTATCGATGGACAAACTTTTCCCATTTTGACAGCTTTCTTTCTCTCAGTACATCCAATTTTACAGATCATCTTAGGCACAATCTATTTCCTTCTTTTATTACCAATGTAGGTCTTCTGTGTCGATTTCTAGTTTTTTATCCCTTTTACTTAATTGTTAATTTGTCACCCATAGATAAATATGTATTGAGTCACAAATAAAAATTATATTATTTGCAAATTATCACAGAATATTTATAAAGTTATAAATTGATTAAGTAGATAATTTTTTCCTTCAAAATAATAATATGATAACGACTTGAACTTTGAATGTTCATTCGGTAAAATTTTAATTGTTTTTTCTATATGAATGCGTAAATAATCTCAGGTCATTTTGATTTTGATTACATTTCCGTACAATCACGGCAATTTCCCGCGAACAATTTGTTTCAATTCTGTTAAGTTCAAAGTGAGGAAAAGTGGTGTTAAGATGATGGGGAGAGAGAGAGCAAGACGACATCGCGAACCGCCTGAAATTATTTCCGTAATCAACACCACCAGCACTTGCTGAGCATTTCGTACCTCGATTACCTCTATCAATTTATAATGACGTTAGAATTGGCACTAACTTGTCCAATTCCTTGTCTGGAGAATGTTCGCGACAAGTGATAATCGGATTGTGATTTCGCTGTCCTCTCATCTTGGCAGTCGCCATCATAGTGGGACTTGTTTGGCACAATTAGTCGCACACTTCTCTCCCGTTTCGTCCAAGCCCGAGTTCTTGATGCGGAGAGTCCCATTTTCTTCTTCTACTATTTTCCCCTGGGCGGAACACAAATTTAATTGTGAGGAGTCATTTGCGAAAAATTTCCATATGAACTCGCTCTCGATTCCGAGTGGTGTGCCACTGGGCGGAGAGAATTACCAAACGACGAAATCGAGAGAATTGCTCTCTACTCGTCCTTCCGCTCGATCTCACCTCTATGTTGGCCTTCTTTCAAACTTCCGAATTCACTTTCACCTGAAACATTTTTCTTATCTCTGTTTCTTGCTCTTTTCTCTGATTTCATGAAGATGTTAGACAACAAAACACGTGCTTGGTTGATCGACATCGATCGATTGTCAGGCCAGTGGCCAGTTTGTCTTTGCTCTCACTTTCTCTCCGAGGGGTGACACTATCGATGACGTGCGTAAGAGAAAGACTCACCAAGAGTTGGAGTAAAGTATGATACAGTTAGTCCAGTGCCTCAATGCTTCAATACTAAAGAGACGATACGAGTATATAAGCTTGCTAGTGTGACTTCAACAACACAGCTCACTTGTCCAGTTTGATCTATCATCTAACTTCAAAAGCTGTAATTGGTGAATAACATTCTTGAAGTATGTGTTTTGCAGAAAAGTTTAGATTTATGCTCATGTTAGACTCGATGATTTAGCAATTATAAATCTCAAATCTTTTCTTCTTATTTCTTTTCTCTAGATGCGTTTGACGCTATTTTTCTTCGCCACCACCTTGGTGTGCACCCTAGTCCTCGTAGCCCGTGAGGCAGAGGCCGGCAAATCCAGCAAGCAGCTTCTTGCATTTGCTATTCTCTCGCTACTCAACCGCAGTAAGAAGATTGTGATTCCATTACCACTGCCGGTGCCACTTCCGGTTCCGTAAGTTGTCCTATGTCCAATGTTCAATTGTAAAATATATGATTGATGCTTTCAGAGTGGTGGATAAGAAGCGACATTACATTCACAAGGAACCAGTGCCAGTGCCAGTGCCAGTTCACGAGCCAAGTCACCACACGATCCATTTGAGCGGAGGTTATGGTGGAGGTTATGGCGGTGGGGGCTATGGCGGAGGTGGAGGTGGAAGCTACCTGGTCGGTGGTGGTGGCTATGCTGGAGGTGGAGGCGGAGGAGGCTATGGTGGCTATGACGATTACTCTGCTGGTGGCGGCTATCACGATGACTCCTACTAAGCACAACTCTTTCCAAGCCTTTTCCGATGCTGGTCATTGGACTTGCCCCACTCATCCCAACTCACCATATTCATCTGGTCTTTTGTTACTCCCTCTGCTTTTCCCCCTTTTCTTGAATAATCCTTTCCTTGTAATGCCTTCTTCCCTTTCCCACCTTTCCCTGTTCCCCAACCCTTAACCACCAAAAACCTCATTCCCAATTCTCTCTTTGATCCCACCCTCCCATTTCTTACCCCTTTTCAACTATCATATGTGTTGTCCATGTTATCTGTATTCAATTTTTCTTTAATTGCTGTACTTTGATGTTTATTTTCGTTTATTTATTTATTTTAATTCTTGTACTCATTCATTGTATAATTTATTTTTATTTTTATACTTTCAATTCAAAATTATTTTTCCTGGTTATTTTTCTGTTGAGTTTTTGTTTTATTGTCTTATCCCTAATTTATATGTATTTTATGTAAAATGCTCTGACTCATTTACATAAATCATTGTTTTGTCCCTAATGCAATATTCCTACAATATCAAAATAAATGTGATTTAATTTGTTAAAATTTTAAAAGTTTTTAAATTATCAGTTAAACAAAATGTGGTTTTATTAAGGGTCACAATTATGTGGTCAGTATTTAATTGTAACCGGTCAGTATGTTTTTTGTCAAATTATCAGTTTATAAAGTGAATGATCAGTAAAATATGCATATGATCAGTAAACA
>DVQH01001981.1:0-11036 GCA_018231625.1 Papilio phestus | reverse complement strand
TCAGTAAGCTCTAATTCAACATAGATTATAATTTAATTTATTATTAATCAGAATTATAATTGACATAGAAGACGTACAGAATTTCACCGGCAGCTCTTGAGGACAATCAAATCGAAATATCTGAACAGAGATAAACGTTAAAAGTGAATCGTTCATCCGATAACGTACTAATGAGTGCTCGTTCAATGCGCACTTATCTTGATGAGACAGTTGAAGTGAGGCCACGCCATTAATAATTCCATATAAATAATAACATCATTACGTTAAAGTCGGACCACCCAAAATCATCACCTCGTCTCCGTGTACATTATACATCGATCGTAAACTATAGAGATAAGAAAGAAAATGAAGGAAAATGTGAATCGAAAAATTAAGAGAAATTGACGGTCGGCGATGGTAATTGTAGTGTTGTGCTTGTCTGCAATTTGCATACGATATGAGGCGCTAATGGATGTAAGATACGATTTTTCTGAATATTTTGTACGTGAGCAAGCACAATCACTATTAGCATAGATAACATCCAATGAAGTGAATAAGATGTACCATTTTAAATGCAACTTTAAATGTATTTTTAGAAAAGTATTCCACGTGTGATACAAATAGACAAAGAGTAAAAATACCCGTGCACTATGAATATTTTTCTTTTACTACACATTTAACAATTGACTAACCTTGAATATGTAATAGTAACTATAATTAATTAATAACATTTAACATCGTTTCGCAGGACAAAAAAACAGCGATCAGCTCGAAAATTCAAAAGTGTGCTACTTAATTTTGATATTGAGCATACATTGGGTAAACCTCGTGTACAAGTTAAGCATGTGATTCTTGGGATCAATATTTCGATACCGGTAGCAGACCCTTATCCGTGTATCGTAAATTGTGATTATAAAAATATGCTTGATAAAAGATTCGCACGCGTCTAACAGTGGTCGATGTATGTACCTACATGTTTTGTATTAACCAAATATAAGACAGATGTTGCTCGCGACTTTGTTCGCGTTAAATTTAAAAAATATTTAAAAAATGGCCTATGTTACTCTTTGACAACTTAGCTTTTTAATGGTAATAGAATATTTGAAATCGTCCAAGTATTTTTGAGTTCTTTTAATACAAAAAAACAAATATTTCCTCTTTATAATATTAGTTTTGATATAGCATTATGTTATTTTCTTTCTTTAAATTATTTTTAATATTTAAATTCAGCAGCAATCAAACTCTTGACACTATTTAGTGTTGAATTATGCCAAAGAACGCTTTAATTCAATATTACTAATTGGCCTACCGATTTTGTTTTATTATGTCTTCTATGAAACTGAAGGCGACGAACGACCGGAAGCTTTTATTCCGTTAATTACAGACTAACTGATAATTCACTTCGTTATATTTATACATTTTTGCGATATAATATATTTTTTTACGAATCAAACTCCAGTATAAAAACATTAAAGGCAATAATTATTTCCACGTACAGTTAATAAGCATTAAGCATTTCGATACGAATTATTCCGCGCGTAAAGCAGTAAGTCTGTATGAACAAACACGTCTTGTCGGTCACGAACCGACTGACGAACAAATAATTTAAACTGAAAGATAAACAAACGCCTCGATAAAGCAATTTAAAACACTAAATTACAATTTCTTTAAACATTGAAAGATATTTTATAATTTCTATATTCTCCTCTGCGATCCTGTACCAATAAGCAGTATATTTTTACGTGTTTTATAGATTAAGTGCCATTATTTAATTTAGAATAACATAGGAATTCTATTAATTCTATAACAAAGAATTTCTACATTTTCATATTATATATAATTTACAAAATGATATAATTGTATCTATCAAGAGAGTAGGTATAAAGTTTTGTCTTTCCACAATGTTTTAAAAAATTATAGACAGCTTAACGTTTTACGTAGACCACACACAAGTTCTTGGTATTAATAGCAATAATTGTAGATGAATAATTCATTAGTACATTGTGACAATGTAAACACAGACAGATAATTTGTAAGCGAAGTTAATTTTCAGGTGTTGCATAGTTGGTAGTCACGGCCGTAACTAAACGCTTGCATTTACATTGAAATTTAAATTAATAATGTCGGCCATCATCTGCTAGATGGCGCTAAAAGAATAGGCTCACCAATTGCATAAGAACTATATTTTTAAAACGATTTATAAGGAACATTTTCTGTAGCATTGGTTATTATTTAAGTTACAATTTGATTATAACTGGCCATCAACAATGCACCAAATTAAAAATATTTAAAAAAAAACGTTTTTTCTAGGCGCAAAACAAAAGAGTGATATGTGATACGAAGGACGTAACAACGTAATTGTGTGCGTTTATAATTAACTACCGGAGTACAAATTTTCAATATTTAGGAAAAATTTACTTGCTAATTACTACAATGGAGCTGTGCACAATTCTTTTCCCTGTAGAATCTAATTTTTATTTCTTCCACTTGTATTGATATATCATATGAATTCTAGGATACTTCTTCAGAGATTCTTACATATGAACTATTTTTTTTAATGTAGAAAAAAAAACATAAAAAAGATTTTGCTTTTGTAATGTTTTTTTTCTTTTGTTAATAACACATTATCACAAAATTTTTGGTTTTACGGAATAACAAAATATTCAAATAATTTTATTAATCTTACATACAATATACTACAAATTATTCTAAATTCAAGTTACATACCTTTACTTGTAGAAACATTCGGTGTTATAGTGTCAAAAAAATATATATCACTGTAATAAAACTGCACATTTATGGACAATCTTTGAGGTTATGTTCATCCATATTGTTGTTTAATCTTTTAGCTGGATCCGCGACATGATTTGCCTGTTAATTCACTAAAATCACAATACTTCTTATTTATATTAAACTGTTCACTTAACTTTTATTACAGAATATCGCAACATATTTTTTTCTTATACGTACAGTTACGACCGTCACAAATTTATGATATCTGTTTAATAAATCAAAAATAATGCATTATCCAACAATGATTTCAAATTTAAAACTAAATTTACACTTACTGCACTTACCATAGATAAGGAATTGAAACTTCTTATCGCATTTGAATTTAATTTGACATCTTCCAAATTGTTGTGCAAGAGTGCCATAGATTATAAAAATTCTGCGTATGAACTGGTAGAGTGGTAGCATTGCTTGAATCGATTACGATTAGCACTTTTTAAATTAACTTCTTCATATTATGATCATTGTATTAACATTTTTTTTACTTCTTGTCACACAAATAAAGTTTATTTTATTGTTTACATGCAGAAATAAAATTATTGAAAACGTTAAAATTCAAATGGAAAATTGACAAGGAAGATCTGTGGCATTTTTAGCTTTAAGAAAACACTCTTTCTTTGATGCTTTTTGTTGTAGTTTTTGTGCCTTTTTTGACGATTTTTTCCAGTTTATTTACCCCCTAAGTTTAATAACGTGAAAATGTATAGCCTAAAGCGTGTTTTAGTGTAGGGCTTTTTTATGAAAGTACCTCAGCAAAAATCTCAACAGTTAATTAAAGAAATCCCTATAAGATAAAACGTGTGCTCGGTTAACGGTACAATTGTAAGGATCTAGTTACTATCATGACAGATGTGGCCTTAGTACCGAACACAATATAAACAGCCATTAGCAACGCAACCGTCCCGGTGTTCAGAGAAGCCGCTTCCATGTCATTATTTCTTTTTACTATTAATTATTATTCGAAATCGTATGATATTAGCATACAATATAACCTCTTCGGAGCAGTGGCGCCGCCACGCCCACGTGGCTACACCTCGAAATTAAAACAGCGCCTTGTCTGTCCAAGCGCGTTATCAATTTGTAGGAATTTCAGGTTAATTTATGTCTGGATTATAATGTGATACGGTTCTAAGACGCGTTGAAAAGTTGCCTATAATTGATGACGAAAACGGGTTATACCTTTTTAGCATATTATCATCCATTTTGTTACTCAACATATAAATTAATTAGATTTACTGTAAAATTTATGCCCGATAAATTAACACGTTAATGTAGTACTACATTAGACAGAACACACGGTCCAGTCTATTAATTTCAACTATTTTGTTCATATTAAACGGCTAATAAAAATCTTTACAAATCAGGTGTTTAAAATACTACATGGCATAGTTCGTTAAAAACGAGATAAAGATTAGGTATTCGCTGTCTCAAGTAGGTAATTTATTATTATACTTAAGCATGCTCGATTATACAGGCAGCAACAATTAGTGGGTATTGAGTTACGCGGGTAATATAGCTTATTTAATAGCCGATGATGGCCTGTAATTATTTTCGTTGCCGTAAGTAGTGTGCCTCCGTGTGAATAAATCGACCGGGATGTTCCTTAGGAGCTATTTTAATGCCAACCTTCGTGTTGGTAGTTATGATACATGCAATTAATACATAATTCATAGGATAATGGTTAAGATAAAATATCTATCCACTTAAATTAATTAAACAGAAAACAAGCGGGAAACTCACATACTATAGACTAGATATGAATAAAAATATTTAGTTATTCAAAGTTTATACACAAAAACTTTAATAACTTAGTTAGGAGCTTATGTTACCATATTTGTAAAGTTTAAGTATTAAAATTGTCAGGTATTTCTTATTAAAAATATAAGTAAATAGGTAGGTATTTTAAAATAAATCAGTCGATACGTCACTCCGTCTACCTCTTTGCTCCGACGTTAGAAATAATTTACAATGCGCAGTCGGCAGGGTACTGTGAGTTTTAGATTGAATTAGAGTAAAATTGACTTAAGGACTAAAAAAGTGGAAAGATTCAAACAATTATCAAGACAGTGCAAATGTTATGTGCAAAGTAATTAACGCGTTACAACTGCCGCCATCACTTCGACGATTCTGTTGGTAACGTCACATTGGACAATATTACGTGAGAGTGGAACAAATAGGAAAAATAGTAAGACCAAGTTGGATTGGTTGGTTTCAATTTGCAGAGTATCGAATCCTTCGATTTCTTCGATTGTATCACGTGAGTATGTTACTCATATTTTGACAAAGTTACCTATAATTTAAGAATACTAATTACATTCGGTTAATGTACTTTATTTTTGTAGATACAAGAAGGGAGCGATGACTGAGATTACGGATGATAGTTATTTGGAGGACCAAAACCCGGTGCGCCGTCCCTACGGGGGTAGGATAAGGTAGGGGAGATGATGATGATGATGATGACATTAATACTTAAAATTTTATTATGTTTAAATTTTTCTTTCACATTTTAACATGTTTTTGATTATCCGTTTGTTTTATCTCAAGAAGATTTTGTATCATTTGACGTCAAAAACTTATTGCATACTAAATCTTCTGAATTATGAAAATTAAGCATACAGTTCAGGGTTTCCGAAGTATGTCGGACAAATCCTCGTCTTAAGATATGAAAGTAAAATATTCTTTATAAATGTAACACATTTTAGTTTGACAAATTGGTTGTTTATATATATATTACTTGGTTGTTTTTTATGCTTTTTTGGTGTATATTTTGAAGATTTTTGATATCGATAAGTATTCGATTGTCTTATAAATAACTGAGCAGTCGAGAATGTCGCCCGTTTGTAACTCTTTAATCAAAATGTAAAGAGACGGGAAATTGCATTTCTGTTAAACACGTTAAGCAATATCATTTGTAGCATCTGCATTACAAAATAACAAAACCTTTGGTAAATCATATTCATTACATTCTTTATCGTCCATTTATCCAATCCACACTTACAAGGAAATAAATAACGAAATAAAAGGCAGGTAATAGCATAGCGTGGCTCATCTCGCGAACTTCTAATTGATATAAGTTTCATTGAACACGGTGTGGTGTAGTAATTACCGTTTAACGATTTGATTCATTGCTCGCCAGTACTGAAGTACTGGTACCTATCTGTGGACTGAGAAAATAACTGGCATGAGATTTAATTAAGTGAGAATTGATTGTGATTGTTACGTTTATCTGTGCCGTGATTTATGCATTCACAATTATAAGAGACTAACTGTGCTCGCGACTTCACCCGCGTGAAATTAGAAAATAATAAAGAAACATAGCTTATGTTACTCACAGATAAATTACCTTTCTACTGGTGAAAGAATTATTGTAATCTGCCCAGTAGTTTTTACGTAAATCCAAGTTATACAAAAATCCAAAAATACAAATCTTTCCTCTTTATTATGTAAGTATAGATATAGATAGTTAATTACTGTTTTAACATAGATATATAAAGATGGACTGGTGGTACCGACAAACCATGTATGCCGCCCGTCTTGTAATTTACCTAGGTTAATCTTTTCCTGTGATTATCTTTTCAGCAATCTTTATTTCGATATGTTACTTCTACAACCCGTGGACAAGTAGTTAATGTTTTAATATCAATTGTCTTACACATGAGGAAATCCCCGGTTTCGTTTATTTATTTTTAATGTTGGTATTTCCATTGAAGTGGTCCTTAACTTAACAATAAAATAAAACGGCTCTTTGTTACAAAAATGTAATAAAAGTAATAAAATGATACATGTGACTCAAGGTTCTGTTTTAAGAAAGAAGGTTTTAAAAATGTGATTTGTTATTAACTAGCTTTTGCTCGCGACTTCGTCCATGTGGAATTAAATTAAAAAAAGTGAGTAGCCTAAGTGTTCTTTTAAACTACCCTCTACATATACACCAAATTTTATCGAAACCCGTTTTGCCGTTTAGGCTACAAGCTCTAACAAACGTCCATCCATCCATCCACACATCTTAACTTTCGCATTTATAATATAAGTATGAAGCATGTTTAACTACGTATGATAAAAATAAACGCAAGAAAAATAAATAAAAAAAAGTATTTTGCCGAAACCCGGGATTGAACCGGGGACCTTTAGATCTTCAGTCTAACGCTCTCCCAACTGAGCTATTTCGGCCGATAAAGGTTAAATAATATAATTGAATTATAAAAAAATATTAAGCATTCTCATAAAAATAATATGTTAATTTTTTCTTTGCCAATTCTATCACGACAAGGAAAGGAAGTTATTATTTTTATGTTTTAAATTATGTCTTCATTTTGTCCCTTAGCTCAAGCAAATGTAAAAGTTGAACAAAAAAAATATTAATTTTGTACCGCATTCCTACAAAGACTTATCAATAAAAAGGATTACACGTAATACCAAATATACAAGTAAGATAATAAAACGGAAGAAAGGATCGAGAAAATTCCTTCTTTAATCCAAGTTAACGTTAATAGATAATAACATCGAATGTTACATAATCGAACGCTAAGAGTACGTCGGGCTAATAACTTTGATTCGATTCGTTGCGTTAGAAAAAACAATCAGGTCCCGAGGAACACACAAGTCGGCCATAAAAGACCGCCACCCGGCCAATGCTACCTTTAATTTAGCCACGCATTTCTGTTACGCTCAATTTGTTCAACCCATAAAATGTTATCATTCGGGAAATGCTATTTTACGTTTGTCGTAACTATTTAAAACTTATTCTAAGAAGCAAACACCACGTATTAGGGAAATATGTTATTTTAGACATGTTTTCGGAATTACAATAGCTATGTCCTTATCCACCTAACGTCTAACAGAAAGACTTTATTCCAAACACACTACGTTTTCATGTTGCAATCTTCTAGTTTTTAAGTCTAAAAACGGTATTTTTCTTTCCTCCTTATTAAGTTAGCATAGATTTTCATCAGTCGATCACCGTGTAACGGATTAATCGGTCCATTACCCTTCTAACTGCGCCACGCCCTCTAATTTGAAGGCGCCTGTCGAATTAAAGTTTTCTTTTTAGAAATACGTCGCATTAAATTTTTGTATCTAAAATAAGTACATACACGGTGTTGTAATATTATTAAGAGAGGATTAACTATGTTTTCCAATAGCGAATATCTTTAAGCTGTACATTTTTAAGTATCTTTGCATTAAAAATTAGAATTGATTAGTAATTTACTAGAAAGGGTTTAAACATTACGCGCAACTTTTTATAATTTCCACATATAAAAAATCATTAGAATGTTAAGTGATTGTAATATTTCTTAGAATTTTGTTTTGTATTTCAAATGTTATTAACATTTAAATCTTAGAGTTGTCTATTTTTAAATGCTTGCAGAGGGTCCGAATGCGGCGATTGTTGGGTCAGTTAAAGGAGCAGTGACTGGCCAGGTCCCTTGCGATCGATTCTGGATAAAAAGCGCCCCAGGTAGCCGCATTAATTGACTATTAAACACGTATCAGCACAAAAAGACCGAGCAGAGCTTTAAAGACAATGAATTTCACCAGACTTGATAACTCAATTGAGAGCAGCTTGCGAAGAACAAAGCCATGTATGGAGTAGATCAACAAATAAATTTAATTAGGTATTTTTTCATTACTAACATAAATGGGACAGATACACATAATTAGAACTACTCTCAAAGTGATAAGAAAAATATTACTGTCATTGTAGGTTTTTACAGATGACTCTACTGTATAAAAACATTGGCATCCTTTAACTTCTGTTTGAAAGGTACAGAGAGAAGAATATGCATTTGTATTAGTCACGCTTAAACTATAATAAACGTTATGTTAATTTTTGTGTTTGACTCTAACATTTTTTCTAGTGTAAAAATTAAAGTTGTTACTTTTGTATTTTTTTAAATTTCTCTTGATAGAATTGAGATGATGTTTTTGTAAAATAAGGTGCCTCCAAGGATTCGTTGTTCGTAACACATTTATCTTAGGCGGCGTCTTTAGTGTAAATGTCTGAATAATAACAGCTTAATATCGATACACCACAATTTACCTACACTGTAGGTATTCCCGAGAAGATTGAAGGATTTAAAATAAAGACATGTTAAATGTAATACTGTACTTTATTTATCACGAAAATAGAAAGTCAGTAAGTACAGTACGTACTAAATGAAGGTACTAGGTAATCATAAGAAATTGATACTTTTTTGTAAATAACTTATTTAAAACCAAATTTACTTCAAGTTTAATACTATCTTTCGGCCGCAACTCCGTATGCGTGTAATTAAAAGCAACCAAAATAAGGAACCTATGTTGTCTTACGGTCTATCCTCTACAACTGTGCCAAATTTCATCGAGATTTGTTGAGCAGTTTAGGCTACAAACTCTAACAAACATCCATTTGAACCACTTTCGCATTTATAATATTTATAAGATTTTGACAAAGATTCTTTTAATTTAGAGTATCAATCTCGTTGTATAATTTGCTTTATGTTATTTTAACTCATCAGTTAATATTTGATATATCCAAGTCACGTGTTGGTCACTGGCAGCCGTATCCATTACTAA
Source organism: Papilio phestus (assembly GCA_018231625.1). NCBI lineage: Eukaryota > Metazoa > Arthropoda > Insecta > Lepidoptera > Papilionidae > Papilio > Papilio phestus. The sequence goes on along the minus strand of DVQH01001981.1, from coordinate 1,712 downwards.
TCAATGGTCCTAATGACCCGATATAAATCTACAGTAATAGTGCTTTGGGGCGGCGCGGCGCGGGTTAAAAGGGGTATAATTGGGCAATTTTAAGGGTGCACAGTCACTTTAACTGGTTAAGGACTGGCCTAAATATTATATTACATATAAATTTGTTTTTTAATAATTATTTTCATTGATATTAAAACTTTTTAATTAAAAGTTAATTTTTAACAATAATCGTATTGCTATTGTCAAATCTAATGATTAATTTCGTGATTTTGTTTAAATTTTTATATGTCGTCAAGCAAAAAGCGCCCTCTTTGCATTTGCAATTATAAGAAAATACTTGTATAAGGGAAAAACAAAAATCTGGTCTGGCAATAAGTCAAGCGAAGGCTTGCTATGGCCTTAACCCGCGCCGACCCAAGGCGTGAAGGAATTCGAAAACAATGTTCCATCAAACTCGCAGGAGGCTGTTTTGTTGCTTTGCTACGTAACTGTCAACTTGCCCCTTATTGACCGACTAGTTAGCGATGGTAAATTTCATGAACAAGCTATGAAGTTATTTACAATCAGGAGGAATGAATTAATTTTAGTAAGTTTTTTGTAATGCTTGTGATGATAAATTACATGATGAAGTAACAGAACGTTTTATTTTTATACATATTGTATTTTAGGATAAGTTTTATAATTTAGTCATTTTTATGTTCTGCAAATAGATGGGGAGAATATAGAGGTTTCGGAGGAGATGGGGATAAGGCGCAGGTAGAAATTGAGACCTGATGGTTCTGTGACAGCAATTTTGCGAAATTAAATCACAATGTCTTTTTTTCCATGTACTCCCTCATTTATATCTATAACTATAATAGTACGAAATTTTTACTTAGTATTATGGAAATTCATGCCGCATGGCAGTATTTGCTAAAAATATTTTTGGTAGTTACTTTTATTTCTTATTAAGTTACTTAGGTTTCCGATGCTAATCTTTCCTTTCATCTATGTTTCAGAATGTATCCTATACGAGGCACTGAGTACTGAGAGCTGGACGATGCGCCACGGACTCACCTGAGCCTGATTTGCGGGTAAAACTCATTTACTACTAGTATACATTACCTGTGTTCTAACCATAGGCTTACATTGCGGCAACATTGTTACATAAATCTATTATTATCACCAAATCTCTTTATTGTGTTTAAAAAGTATGTTTAAAATGGCTACGTTTTTTATTTCAATTATTTCACTTTAACGCCATCTACCGGTTAATGCGAAAACTATAGAAAATGAATAGTCCTATCACGGGAACGATTTGCTCCGGATTGTTATAGTACGCGTTTAGGAAAACAGATGGCGCATCTCGTATTTTAGTGACAGTGAACCTATCTGTATAGATGTCGCTGAAATTAGTTTTACTTCGTGGTTCATCTATTAATAAATATTGATATTACATTATTATCAAAAGTATTATTATAAAAGTACTTGTACATGTACACGTTTGTAACTTGTCATTGTATTCTTTCAAGTTAAATTTTTTTAACCATTAACATAAAATCAAATATTGGCTTGATCACAAGAGAATGTTTTTAGATGCAAAAACAGTATATTATATGACACGAATGTATGTGCAGTAATTATTTTAAAAAATTCCGACCGCTTTTACAAAGTTAGCAAATTTAAGAAAAAAATGCCCCGGGTGAGGATCGAACTCACGACCTTAAGATTATGAGACTTAC
>DVQH01001980.1:0-11037 GCA_018231625.1 Papilio phestus | reverse complement strand
AGATAAGCCTTATATCGCTAATTGAATGAGCGGGACACATACGTCTCGATAGCGCTTTCGGGAGCGAAAGGGTTAAGTAAAGTGATACATTATTTTATTTTAAGTAAATAGTTATTATATTAAGTAAAATTTTACAAGGGGACCGGCGCTAAAGCGCCGTCTGCCGTAAAAATAATTATTAATTTTAATAAAATAATTTTTACAGATCATATATTGTATTTACAAACATTCCAATATAAATAGTAACCAATTATTTTTTGTTTACTAACCAGAATAACTTTTTTTACTGTTCAACACATTAGTAAAATACTGTCAATTTACAATTAAAACTGACATTTTAAAATTGAATTGCTAAGTAAGTTCAAAACGGAAAAAGTCTACTTCAATGTCTTGGCTCTGCTTCTTGTGGAAGCGATAGGTCTTTGGGAGGTCATAGCGAAGTTTAGCCAATACTTGGCACTTGACACCCCACTCTTGAGCTTTCCTAAGAACGTGTTCTCGAGTGGAACTCTTGTGCAAGCTATACACTGCACTGGTTGCAATATCCAAGGCTCGTCGCAGAAAAATCATGTCAATACCTCGGTTTTTTTTGGTGCCAAAAGGAGGGTTCATCACCACCACGTCAAATGAGTTAGAGAACATACTCCATTGGCTATCATCACACACATTAGCGCATAGGAGATCAAAGTTGGTCAGGAAGGTCTCTTCCTCATCTTCTCTGAGTTGATGTAAGTTTTCAGTGCACTGTAGTAAGGCATCACAATCAAGGTCTACTCCGAGAACAAACGACGCATTCAATGCAGCACAACCTAGTCCAAGTCTGCCGCATCCAGTTCCAAGGTCTAGAATCATCTTGTCCCGTATATCACCAAATGAGTTCATTGTGAACAACATTCGAGCACCGATATGATGACCAGTTTCATACTGTTCTAGCTGAATCTTAGGAACATCAAATCCCTTAATACTGCCAAGAAGCATTTCAATTTCTTTAAGTTTCATTTTTAAAAATGATTCAATATGTTGTTACGTGTACTATGTAAATAAAAATACAATATGAAATATAACATCTCAATATGAATACATCATTACAAAAGATAGTCCAAAACAAACAAATCACATGTGGACTTTATATTAACCAGCAGTAACTCATATCGATTGCATCGAGTCGTTCATCACATAGCAACATATGCCGTAACGTTGCATTGCTAAGATGGACAACCAAGAGCTCAGAAATGACGAGATTACCGCCTTGTCGGCTATTTTTCCTGAAGAGTGGGTGGTTGAGGACAAGCACAACACCATATTCTCCATTATACTTTACTCCACCACCGATTCAAAGCGCAACAGTCCACTCAAACTCAAGTTTCGACTTAAACCCGGCTACCCAAATGAAGATAAACCGGTGATCACTTTGTCAGCTCCATGGATGTCACGGGATACTAAGGCCAATTTGATTACTGGTCTTGAATCAATTTGTGACCAAAACCTAGGTCAATCTGTTTTGTATATGTTGATCGAAAAAGCAAAGGATACGTTGAATGATATAGTGTCTGAGTGTGAAGTAAGTGACGCACAAACTGATTTTGATGCAAGAAGAAATTACGAAGAACCGGTTTTAATCGACCAGCCTGAGATTTCCAAGATCAAAATTTGTCATGGTGAACCAATAGTTGATAGGAAAAGTACCTTTCAGGCTCATCTAGCCGAGGTTCACTCGGTCAGTGAGGTAACCTCGGTGCTGAGCCAACTCAAGGAGAACAAGAAGATAGCTATGGCAACGCACAATATATTGGCTTATCGGATAGTTGATTCAGAATCAGGTATAGTGCGACATGACTGTGACGATGATGGTGAAACAGCTGCTGGATCGCGTCTCTTGCATCTACTCGAGATTGTCGACGCTAACAATGTGTTAGTGGTAGTCTCTCGGTGGTATGGTGGCATTCAACTTGGCCCAGACCGTTTCAAGCACATCAAAAATGCTGCTCGTGAGCTCCTGGCAAGATGTAACTACATTGATCAATAAATATACTGTTTGTTGTGATGTACCATTAGAAATAAAATGAAATTGTGACTCAAGCCAACAATACTGGCTTCTTCACTTTAGCTTCGAGTTCGTTTGCGCTAGAGTAGCCAGTGCCGCCGCGTTGTAGAAAAATGATGTCAGTTTCTTTCAGCATTTTGCCGTTGGTGGGATCAATCATATCTTTGCGTATGATCTTATTTAGGCACTCTTCAGTGACCACAGAACCCCTAGTCAATTGTTTGAAATATAAGTAAGAAATGTAAACAAACGAAATAAATATGAAGACTCACGATGTTTTCAGCACGACACATTTAGAGGAGTTAGACAAAATATCGTGGGTAACTGCACATTTGTAGCTGGCCTAAGTAAAATAATTAGAAATACCTTTGTGAGAATTGAAACAATTAATACCTTTTTATGATCAGTACAGTTAGAATCGACTGGCGTAAAGTGAATGGGTATCAAGTGGCTAGCTTTCAATGGTTTGCCACTCATGGGACATAGCACCTTCGAAGAAGGTTTTTCCACTGTCATTTTGCTGGATGGAGTTAAATTGGGAATCCAGAAACTGGGCAACTCTTTGTCTTTGCCTTGGTTCATGTTGGATACAGAGGAACCAACTTGTGGCTGAGGGTTGTCATCGTTGCTAGCCACAACCGTCGTCTCTAGCTTCAAAATACGATTTGCCTTTTCTTTCATTTCCTTCTCCGATAGTTCACGAAGTTCTTTCTCGTCTTTATTTTTGCTTTTTTCATACTTTTTCATCTTGCGAGATATCTCAACCTTCTGGTGTATAATATATTCGAGAATAGCTTCTTTGTCATAAAGAAAACCTTGTGGCCTATGATAAAAACAAATTTTACTCAACTCAAATTATTTTTTAGAATAAAGAATAAAACCAACGTGATAACAGGATTGCGGCATGGTTGCAAGGTAAGATTGCAAGCATTGTAGTCCTTTACCGAGTCCTTGCTCAGTCTCTCTCTTTGAGTTCCATAGCCACTGTCTTTGGTGTCTCGTTTCCGTTCGTGGTACGAGTAGACGGATGAAGCAGTGTTGTTCTTGGCGTGTCGAGTCATGGCTCTTAGTTTATGTAGATGGATTTCACTTCAAGATACATCGGGCGTGATCCTGTCATCTGTGAAGAGATGATGCGGTGGAGGCGTCGGTGAGCCTAGTGTCAGCTGGCGTAGCTAGTGAGAGTGCGTCGAGTGGAGTGACCAATCGATGGGGCTGAGTGTGGTTGGCTATGGCAAGTTGGGTGACGTGCTCTTTTGGCATCGTCATCAGTTGCAAGAAAGTGTGGCCTATCTAGTGTGCTCTACCAGATACTGGTTAGTTGAATGCCACCTCCTTAGAGCTAGTTACAATCTATAAAATGTGGTGTGCAGTGGCGCTCTCTGGCCGGCGAAAGGGCAGTGTAGTGAGTGTAGTGTATGCGTCGGAGCCGAATGAGCAAAGGAGCAGCTAGAGCGAGGCTGGCTCATAGCTTATAGCTGGTGAAGGCGAGAGGGCAGACCGCCACTGTCACCGCCGACGCAGTATATACCTCGCTGTGTGGATGAGTGGACGAGACAACCAGTCATCGAAATCATCATCATTGCTACGACCGCTATCGGCTAACAACCACCAGCACAGCTCTGTGGGGCCACCAAAGAAGCACATAAAGTGTCCTGCTCAGCTAACACCTCTTTCCTTGCCACCTATTTGCCCGACAGTGATTGAGGCCAGCTCACCAGGTCCACTACAAGGTCCATTCATCTGACCTCCACATCAACCCTCAAGCACTGTTGCCTTTGCTCCCTGATCAATCTTCTTGTCACTAGCTTAATCATGTCGTCCAACACAGACGCAACGTCCCCGGTTTATTCACCGTTCTTCGGTGTGCTTGGAGCCGCTTCGGCCATTGTGTTCAGCTCTCTGGGCGCAGCATATGGCACCGCCAAATCAGGCACGGGCATTGCTGCCATGGCAGTAATGAGACCCGAACTCATTATGAAATCGATCATTCCTGTGGTCATGGCTGGTATTATTGCAATTTACGGTTTGGTTGTGGCTGCTATCGTAGCGAACAGCATCGGAGAAGGTGGCGTGAACAATGGCTACAAGCTGTACAAGGGATTCCTACACTTGGGAGCTGGATTGTCTGTGGGTCTGTCTGGCCTAGCGGCTGGTTTCGCCATTGGTATCGTCGGTGACGCGGGTGTCCGAGGCACAGCCCAACAGCCACGCCTCTTTGTCGGTATGATCCTGATTCTCATTTTTGCTGAAGTCTTGGGTCTATACGGTCTCATCGTGGCTCTGGTCTTGGCTACAAAGACATAGATCAAGAAAAATCAGCTTTCCAGCACCCACCATCATTCACATCATCAGTCATCAAACTCATTTCACTTGATTCATATTTATTATTGTTTCTTTTTTTATTTTTATCTCTTCGAATGCATTGTTTTCATCTTAACGTTACATATTAATAGGAGTTATTTGCTTAAAGCGCGATTTACAAGCACAAGAGTGTCATAGTACTGAATAGCAGATAGTTAGCAAGAAACGCCCCCTCCCCACTTTGAACAATCCTTACTCCCAACATCTGATATACCTCCAATTATAGCCTCCACCAATATTTCAGCCCGGAACTAGAATGGATGCCATTCCTCCAACACCTTGTGGTTTTGCCATTTGCGTCAAGTTTGAATGTGGTTGTAAAAAGATCTTGCTTTAATTTTTGTTTAAAATATTTTCCTTGATATATAAATCCATTATCTAGTGTATTTTTATTTTCTTTTACTTTCCTTTTTTAATTTTGTGATTAACCAAGAAACCAGTGAAATGTGTTAATAAATGCATATTCCAGAACAGTAATCTACCTTACCATACTGTGCGTGAACAAGAACATAATCCTTATTCCTTAAGTGATTTGATCACTAGTGAACACAACAAATTGATGTTTAACCATTATATAAATTGACCAAAATGAATATTATTGCAAATAAAGATTTTAAAAAATATATATATTTACAAAATTAATTTTTTACATTGGGATTATAATAATTATATATAATTTAAAATAATAAAATATAATTAGTGCTATGCAAATAGTCTAGCTGAAATCTTCAGGAAAACCCATTTTGATAGCTTCCTCGTATTTCTGGTAGTGAGTGAGAAACATGGTATGACAGCAGAACCTCTTAAGTCCAAGTTGACGAAACAAAGGTCTAAAATTTTAATTTAAAAAAGGGAGAATGTTTTTTATTAGTTAAAAAGTAAAAAGCAAACAAAAAGTTGTCGTAGACAACATACTCAAGGGAATCAACCTCTTCGCCACTGAGACGAGCGGTGTTGAAGGCTTCATTGAACTGGTCCCAGAGGTGACCGATGACCTTTCCACAGGTCCAACAACGCACTGGAAACAACATATCCAAGGAGAGACCAGTGGTGGGATGGGTCACACTGCCACACTGGCTACGCGATATCTACAAACATGCCTAACATATCATATTGACTTGTCAAGGGGGCCATCCTTCAATGAGGTACTCTCTTTACTCGCTACTACGGAGCAAGATGAATGAAATCTGTATTTTAAGTTTAACTTAAAAAAATGACACTTGCCCAAAATCTGTTTACTTGAAAATATTACTATAATTATTAGATTTTAGAATCATTCTCAATGGTAAATTATATTTTGACACTTTTAAACTTATGATTTCAAAAAATAGAATTAATTTTATTTTAAAAAATAATATAAAATTTGTATAAATATATAGACTTTATACAGAATTTGAGTTATAAAAATATGACAAAATAAAATAAAATAAGTTCATAACTTATCATAAAATTATCTCTTATAAATATAATACAATTAAAACAAAGTCACAGTGTAGTGTTGTAACATTTGAGGTTACAAGAGAGAGGAAGAGAAAATGTCATTTAGCAAAAGAATAGTTTACAAAAAAATAACTGAATGTCTAGAGAATAAATCATGATACAAAGTGAATAAGAAGAGTTGGCGTAAATGGGTTGACTATGAGAACAAGATCACACCATGACAGGATTATCGGTGTCCATTTGGGACGGTCCATCTTGTGGTGGTTCACCGACACACTTGGCACTCACTTCAGGCATCTCGTGCCCATCGCTCGATGGCTTCGAGTGGTGATCGAAGCGAGATGGTTTTCGTCGGTTCGGAGTGATCGCTCGGTGCTTGGTTAGAGACTGTAACGTCTCTTCTCGCTCACCTGTGGATGAGGCTTCACTTGAGCACTCGGTCGAACTCGAGCTAGCTGTGTGCAGTGAACAAGGCACACTCACTACCAAAACAAAGCATTATTAGTTTATTATATTCTTCCTATAGAGTGATACCAAAAGTCTAAGCGAAACATCAGCGAAAGCAAAACTCACAATAGAGGTTTGCATTAAAAAGTTAATATTTTACAAAATAATCGAATGTGATTGCTAGTGCAGTTTAGACTTTACAGTTACTGAAAACTAAAATTTAAGAATCGAATCTACCAATTAAAAACGTAAAATAATATATAAAAATTCTGTTGAAATACTAAAATATAGAACTTTTCCTGATCAAAAAAACATCTATGATGTTTTAAATTAAAAAAGGGCAAGTTAAATTTTAAAAGACAAATTAACGCAAAATATGGCATCACTCTTTGTGTTTTGAAACATACACTTCTGTTGAAGATTCAAATGTAACTTGTTATTCTTGTCGCCAATTGATAGTTTTGCAAAATTACTCTTAATATCAGTTGGAACTAGCGTGGAGCCGCTAGTTGAGGGTCCCGAGATACATTCATCTGAGCCTGCATTAAGAGGGGGTACCTCTTCGTTTTCGTTGGAAGAGAGCATATCTTCATCCGAACATGCGGATGCTATTCTGAACGTCGGCAGAATCGTAGTCAGATGGTTCCTTGGTAAATGGTTCATTAGTGAAATTAGTAAGCAATCAGTAACAAAACAAAATCATACTTTTCTGTAATAAGTTCGTTGATTCGTTGTGTCAACAGAGCCTCCTCGTCATCGACATTCGAAGTGGTGCGCATCAAAATAGTCGAGTCACGATTAAGGTTCAACTATAAAAGTGATTTGGTGTTATCAATTAAAAATTCAAATACCACCTAAAAGAGCATTACCTTAGAATGACGAATTGAAGACAAGCGAGATGAGGCAGTGTGACAAGCAGTGTCCAAAATATCAATGTCATTCAATGTATCGGAAATTTGCCTCATTCGTTCGCTAATAATGCTTTCAATACATCTAAGAAATGAAAAGTTAATATAGTGTGTTATTAATGCAGTCAACACTTACATAGTCTGTTTGCTTATGTCTTTCAATTTGTCCTGCATTTGCATCATCTTATTAGTTCGAAGAATGCATGGAGCAAACACAATAGCCAGAGCATTGGCATTCATTCGATTGGCCGATTCCTGTTGAGCCACTCGAGCCAGATGAAAAGTCAGACGTTCTAGCAAATCATAGTTTTGCTTAGGCAGTTTGCTTATATGATTAAAAATAACTTGTATTCTTTCAGTGCTGTCAGTAATGGTAGTTGCCCAAAGAAAGTCATCGTACAGTTCGTAAGTCATCAGTGGATCCTGCATTTCTCGGAAAAACATCTTGAGAGTTCCCGCTAACACGTGAACCGAGTACTGATCTAGGTCAATATCGGAAATGTGAGCATCGAAGAGACGTTTCAGCTCGTCAATGCTAGTGATTCTCGCCGACTTTCGGTATATACCCTCGGTGTAGAGACCCTTCAACTCAATCTTGGTGATCAACTGCTCTACCAGCAGTGGAATTCGACATTCCTCACTGACCAAGGAAATGAGTGGCGCGCCAAAGACCAACATCTTGCTAGAGGATTTGTTGTGATCGCGACAGGTGTGCACTATTTTGTCAACGCACTTCTTGTGGCATGTTAACTTGCAGCGTCGACAAACCCAGATCTTTTCCATGAACCTTTTCCACGAATTGCACACCTCGCAAACAGTGTAAATGTTGGTCATAGAGAGAACGAACTCGTGTTCGTAAGCGGTGAACACCTCCTCTTCTTTTTTGTTTCGGCGAACTTTCTTGCTAGCTTTCCGCTTGTACGACTTCTTCGAGTTGTTTCCATTCGGTTTTTCATCTTTTACTCTGTTGTGATGCATCTTGCGCAACTCATCCATGTATCCACGAAAAGCGTTTACACCCAATATTACAGGAAAAGACTTGTATGTTTTCTCTATCTGGCAAACATTTAACAGAATCTAAAATACAAAACCAGAATATAATTATTTAAAAATATAACGTTTTTATGAAACAAACCTGTTCGAAATGATCGATCAAGTCTTTATAGGTCAATCGGAAGTATCCATCTTGATTGCCCACAGAGTATGTCGATATGAGATTTGACTTAAACTCTTTGAGAGCTCGTTTAAAGACAACATCAACCATGGACTCTTTGGTCTTCTTCTTGACCTCATCCATTTCGCGCATCTTCTTGGAAATAAATTTGTCCATTATTTGAAGTTCGTCCAAATCGGTAATCAAAATATCGTGAGGGTCTGTGAACTGAGTGATGCGAACCGACTGTTTGGATTTGCCACCGCTGGCTGCCGCAGAAGACGATTCGTCAGCTGTGGTAGTGTGCGAGATCAGTGTAATTGACGATTCCTGGTTCTCTTTGGCCACATATTCGTGATGCTTGCTAGGCTTCTTCTGCTTGCTTCGTGGTGGTCGAGCCGGGTTGAGTACTACAAAATGCAAATGATTGAATGATTTAAGTAAACAAACAAACACTCACCACTAAGAACAGCAGATGAAGTGGTTGAAAGGTTGGAACCTTCCTTTACGCAAGGAATGTCGGAAGATAGATGAATACATTTCCTATGGAATAATTGCTTGCACTCAGTGCATTTGAGATGGTTTTGTGGCTGACTACTGCCACTTGCAAGCATCATGTTCTCACAGATAGCACAAATCTCGCCAGATTTGAAACGGTTCTCTTCCTTCACCGAGTGCCGAGAAAGAAGCGTAAAGTTTCCCTCTTGCGAGGACATTGACTTAGCCACCATGCTTGATGGTAATATAGCTTGGCTACTGGGGCTAGTTTGAAAATTAGCAAAATGTGAAAGATAGTCAAACTGTGACTGAATATCATGCTGACTAGAAGATAAGTTGAAATAAGCAGAATTAATATCATCCGAGCCGAGATCGTTGTTTGAAAGACTCTTGTTGTTTAAAGAATTGTAGATAGACTCGGCTTGTGAGTCAAACTCAAAACCAGATTTCACGGAAACAGATTGCTTTAGTAATCTCTTGTTAACCTCTTGAGTAGACGACTTGCCCATGATGTTTCGAAGAGTAGCCTTAGCTTTCTGGATAGGACCAACAGTGGCTTGTTGCTCGTCGCTCAATAACTGCTTGTGTTGCGCTCTTGGATAAAGCGTTTGGGGAGGACCCAGAGGGCAGTGGTATGGCACCTGACTCGATTCCGCTACGCTCGGTGATTGCTCGTAGAGTCGGAGCTTTTGAATGCTCGATGAACTCTCGCTATTGTAACCGGAAGAGACAACCGAAGAATTGGACACATAGAGAACGTTCGAGTCACTAGAAAGTTTGGTCAATTGTCGGTGATGGCTGCCGGCCGTCTCAAGGTTGCTAGTGCTGGTGTTTAGTGTCGCCGAAGATGACTCGGGTGATGAAAGCTCGTGGCCTCCCCCACTTGAAGTCAGCAACTTGTCATCGGAGAGTGACTTGTTGGCTTTCCTCTTGAAGGAGGTCTTTCGAATCGGGATGTTGCGCTTACGATTCAGGCGGACTTGGTCGTCATTTTCAAAGTCATCGTCAAGATCACAAACGTCATCCTCACTATGCCGGTCATCACGACTGGGTTTGAGGTTGACCGCAATCACCAGGTTTGGTTCAGGTAACTGATGGCTAACTTGACTGGTAGGCATCTCTGTTGGTACCGGATCGTCATGCGTACTAGTCTCTCTTCTTATAGTGCTAGTAGAAGTTGCTTGATTGGGCAAAGTAGAGTCCAATTCTATGACAAAAATAGATCAAGTTGAAGTTAAGATAACCAACAAATGAGTAGAATACCTTTAACAAAGTTAGGAGGTGTGGTTCGAATCGACACGGAAACGTTGTTCACCCTAGTTGCCTGTGTCTTCATTTCATTACGCTCGCTGGCTATCTCCTCTACTACTCGTTTCATCTTAGTGGTACGGAACAATCGACCCCGACAGGCTGCCTGGAAACGCACCACCGATTGACGAAGATTGGTGAACCACTTACGAGTTTGGTACGCCCTCCAATGTTTCTGTATGGCATTAGCTGCCCAGTTTTCATACTGGGCAATCATCTTCAATTGCGACAAACGCTTCTGAGCTATGAATCGTCTAAAGTGGGTCTGTATCACAATAGTAGCATTTCGCATCTCATTGAAGCGTCGTCGAGAAATCCACGTGCGAATCTGGCAAAATCCAACCCAAGTTAATTAACTTTCAACTATGACTGTTATGCCATTTTTAACATTAATGTTATGAAACTGAACACAACATATACAAAGTCTAAGCAACCATTCTGAGTTTATTCACCCAAGAGAGCATGTGAATGGGAGGTGTCACCAAATGACACTGTCGTACACCAGCGCCATCAACCCCCTTTATTTACACTTATCATCTACAATTTGACACACTGAATTGCATTTGTAAACAGCTATCCCTTCACCCATTTCGTTTCAAAGTGTAACCACTAATTCTTGTTTTGTTATTAACATTTATAAATACAAAGTACAATAAAACATTTGAATATAAAATCCTTTATAGATCAAATAATCTTCTTTAGAACAAAGCAAATGGACGAGTGAGGTTGAATTAAAGCAATCAAAGCTGTTTATCCTTATCTAGCATGACTAATGAGTCAATCTAGAATAAGAGCACACAAGTTGGCTCAATGCTCAGTGAGTTTATGCTACGATCGATCTTGCTTGGTGCACTATGGTGCGTCTCGAGCATTAT
>DVQH01001979.1:0-11037 GCA_018231625.1 Papilio phestus | reverse complement strand
ACCGCACCGGATTAGACTGCGGCCGCTAGGGGCGCTGTAATTTACTTAGCCTATTCTTCGAAAGCAACTTAAAGTGATGTTTTTCTTAGAATTCGATTTTCGAGTCATTGACTTGGCTTTGTTCGACAATAACGTTCTCTGTGGAAGGCTTCGAGCGCGTGGTGTCACTCAGCTGTTCGGCAGTCAGATGATTGCTAAGCAGCCAGATGATTGCTTGCTTGAAGGTCGTTTCTCGTGATTAGTTCTATTTTTTATATTTATGACTCGATTAGTCACTCTACGCTACCTCAGTCGACATTCCTCATTGAATAGGACATTGAATTCATCGAGCAAAATGTCTCAATCGTTTTTGGTCACCAAGAATATGTCGGAGAAGTACTTTGAAAAGGCAACGTCCAAGTACGTGATGGACATGTGGGAACATGAGCGCGACATGAATCGAGAAGAACTATTGAAGAGGGTGAAGGGCAAGAATGGACTTTTCTGCACTTTGGTGGACAAGGTTGACGCGCAATTGTTGGACGCCGCAGGCCCGCAGCTCAAGATGGTCTCCACGCTGTCGGTGGGTTATGATCACATTGATGTTGAGGAATGTCGCAAAAGAGGTGTTCGGGTGGGTAACACTCCGGACGTGCTCACCGACGCGGTTGCTGAACTCACCATGGCGCTACTCCTTGCCACTACACGACGACTCTTTGAGGCCAATCGAGCTCTTCGACAGTAAGTTCAATCATTTCTGAATCTGATCTGAGCGATCAATCAATGTGGAAGCAATGAGGAGCTGGGGTCAAGTGTCATCAACAAGTGCCAGATGCATTGCTTGGATTTTTCGCTCCATTATAGCTATAGCTAAACCACAAGTTGGCTACTGATCTCTCGCTAGATCGATGGTGAGAAAGTGTGGTCATCTAGCAACTAGCTTAGAAAAGTGTGTAACCTGACACCCTCCCATTAGAGGACCAATTGGCAGTAAGAGGGCTATAAATTTTTACTTGCAATGCCTGCTTGTCATCGCTACTGGACAAACATGACTTTCAGGAAGGAGCCCACAGTGGCTACAATAAAAATATGATACCGCGATCTTCTGTAAACACATCATCAATTATCTAGATTTAGATCTGTTTTAGACTTTTGGCTAGTCCTGGCCTAGGATCAACTCTTACTAACGCCTGTGAACCTCAGGGAGGTTTGGTGGTGAGGCAAAATATTTAGGCTACCCACGGGCCAGTGCAAAGAGTAAGTGAGCAAACAGGCGAGCGATTATGGTTTAATTGGCGCTGGCGTGGTGAAGAGAGGTGCATTGCCGGTGATGGCCATGTCTGGTATCACCTTGCACTGCTGCATCACCTCCCGCGTGTCTCGGACAGACAGCAAGATTAATGAGATTTGTCTCGCGTTCTGGCGACAGACTCACGCTGCGAATCAGTTTATCACTGGAGGCTAATGTAAATAATGTCAGTGGAACCGACTGCAGCGATGGCTCACTTGACCGACCTGCCACTGTCTTCTTTCAATACTGATTAAATTTATTTTTATACTCCCTTGTAATCTTGACTCATGTTACGTTTAAAAAGTGTCGTAATTGCCACTTCATATCGAATCTAGCTTAGTGATCTCAACGCTGACAATCGGTCTCACAACCTTTTTTCTGCCGGCTGTCACGAGAGCTGTTTATTGTTATGTAACTGGACAAGTGACACCGCCGGCCACTGCGTGATAGTCAATATTGTGCTTGTCTGTCTTGTTTGCATAACAATGGCCACAGTGGTCCGATCGACGCATCCTTGCCGTGGAACCACAGCACAATGGTGGCTTGTCAGCACAATTAGAAGCCGGCGAGCCTCGCGTTCGAGTTACATGAGCACGCTCAAAGTAACCACAACACGCAGGTCATCTATCATCGAAGTGAGGACAGGACTCGCTGCGACACCACCGAGCTGTGGCTCCTAGCGGTCGCACAACCACTCTACTGATCATCGATCTTCCCTCACTAATACCAATCACAATATATTCAGACTGAGACATGGAAGTTCACTTTGCACTAGCCACTCAGTACTGCTTTTTGCTTGACAGGGGAGAATGGCTTCCGGGCTGGGGCCATTTCTTCATGTGTGGCTGGATGGTGAAGAATAGCGTGGTTGGCTTTGTGGGGGCTGGCCGCATTGGAATCAGCATCATGAAGCGGTTGCGCGCGTTTGAGCCTTCGCGGATTCTCTACTCTACCCGGAACCGAGCGCCCGCAGTGGAGCATCTCGGGGCTTCTCACGTGTCTCTGGACCAACTTCTCACGCAGAGTGACATCGTGATAGTGTGCTGTTCGCTCAATGACACTACTCGACACTTGCTGAGTACCTCACAGTTCAAAATGATGAAGTCCAATGCGGTTCTGATCAACACTAGCCGAGGAGCGGTTGTGGATCAGGCAGCACTATACGAAGCTTTGCGCACCAAAACCATTGGCGCAGCTGGGCTGGATGTGATGGAAGTAGAACCCATGCCTACTGACGATCCACTGTTGCAGCTCGACAATGCCGGTAAGTTAAACATCTTGATGGCTCTCGCTCTCGGTGGGCTATGCCAATTATCCGCACATATGTTATTTTTAGTGATGATGATGCGCGACACTACTTTCTAGGCGGACATGGAGCTAGTGCGCGTTAGTCGCGATTAGCACAACACTTGCGAGCATTGTTGAGCATCATATACTGCTTCCCCCTCAAGTAGCTATGGCTTTCACTGGATCTACTGGCAATGGTGGCGTGGACTTGGGTGGCCAGCCTCATTACTCTATGAAGATGTGAGGAGACATTACAAGGCAACTCAGCAAAGCTCAGATCGGCACGGTTGACATGCCACCAGTCAGTCCGGTCCGAGCGTGCCACCCAGCCTGCCTGCAATGCTGATGGCTAATTTGGCATCAAGGACATAGGTTTGGTGTCAGAGGTTATGCTAACAACATGTTTGTGGCCACATCGCGCGTGCTTGCCTACTAACTCCAGTTATTCTCCTGCCATTGGCTTTATCGTTGGCCATGTCAAGAATGGTTACATCGGAGATTTATTTGTACTCTATACTGAGGTTGGCTCACTCGAATTCCTTTCATCTGCCTGTCAGCGAGGGACGAGTCGCATGGCGCCAAATAGATTTAGCATGTCCAAATCAAATCTAATTTGACGTTCATCTTTGTCCGTATGGTGCTACTCTTGCCACTCACCTCTCATGCACTACCCTTATCGCCGTACTGCGACCAGGAGAACTACCAAACACGTATTTGGAACCGGCTAGGTCAGCTGTTCTGTCGCGCTAAAGCTGTGAAATGATACTAATTTGCTGTGGCAAGTGATGTCAACCTTATCGGCGGTGTCGATCGCTACTTGCTAACTCGCTTATCTCTAAGCTTACTGAACATCACTGTTGAGTCTTGTCGGGCAAATGTCGCGACGATCGAGAACCGATTAATCAGTTTTGTTCGCGCTCGTGAGAGATTCGCCAAGTCACTTTACGAGCCGATTATGGCGGCGATAGGGCCCACTTTGGACACCGACACCAGTCACAGCTCACCTTGCACCGTGGTGTCTTCCAACTCGCAGGCGATGCCGCCACTCTGCCATTTTAGTAGCTCATAAAGACGCTACTTGTCTATAGTTCATTTTTGTAAAATCTTCTACGATTAGATTTAATGTCATTATTTATTTTTATACTTGGTGAAAGACAGAAAGTGAGAGAGAAAAGAACACATTCCACCGCATGAACCTGTTATCTGCCTACTCGTGTCGCTTTGCTGCTCTTGCCATTTCAGTTGTTGATTGACTGAGTAAGCTGGGACAACATCTATTTTGCTTGAGATTGGCCACCGTGCACTTTGGCTACTGAGGCAGTGTTGCTTATACCGCCAAGTGTCTGTATCGATCGACGCCACGATTGTTTGTTTGGTTGTTGAGCGGTGGCGCCGAAGTGCGCGGTCTAGCGCACCTCAAGAATTGCCGACACCGCTCACTTACCTTTGAGTTTCACTCAGCCTTGTGGAAGCCGTTTCACCGCTCAGTGTTTGGCAAACATGCGCGCAGTGGAACAGAAGCGCCGATGCTTGGCTCTAGACCACCGCGTTCACTTAGGGGGCCACACACACTGCCCTCACACCACTCTTCACTAGGTCCGAGGTCGCTGACCACATTCACTTAACTCAACACATCGCACTCCACTAACCCCTCACCTATCAATTCGATGGATTGACTCTCACTTAGGCAGTACCCTTTTGGACTTGTTCCCTCTTGGATTCTTATCTTTAGGCAGTCAAAGAAAAATGTAGAGGTTTGTTTTCCAACTCAACAAAAAAATTTAATTTGGTTTTAGACTCAACTAGGAACTAGAAATGACGCACCAGTGACTTGTTTTTGTATTTGCATAAACACTCAATGTTTAAGCCAAGGTCAAGTAGCCCACCTGTTCGATTTTTTACTTAACTAACCATTTATCTCATTTTGATGTTTATTTGTTTAGATTACAAATTGAAACACATAGCACAAGTATTTTCATGTGCTATGGCGTGAATATATACAAAAATTGTGTGTGTGTGAGTGTGTTCTACTTTGTGTAGTATTTATCTATCTAGTCTAGTCCTTAATTAAAATATAGAAAGCACTATTATCATGCTAATATAGAGTGTTTTTGGCTTTATATGGCCATTGGCGGGAGCGGGCTGGACTATCCGTGGTGTGCCGAAGCATCGTGTTCTCTACATACACCTTCTGTTAATACCTATGCTTGTTTGGAATCATCAAATGGGCATCAGAGGGTGGTAGGCCGGTTGGTGGCATTGCGAAGAGCACTGAGTAGAGGAGCACTTGTCGCTACATCTTGGCGACACTAGCTCTGGTGGTAAGCTTGCTAAGCTCATCGATCACTCACTCATCTCACCTGTCACACTCGGTCAGTGTCTGTGCTAGGACCGGCCGGTGTGCTTTGCGCCATTGTTGCCGGCAGCTAATTGCACTTTCTGAGCGTGAGGCATAATGAGCAGGGCGCGTAGATGGAGCCCAGACGAGCCGTCTCGGTCGCGGTCTTATCGTCCGCTCGCACCAACGAGCAGGGTGGACTGTACACAGAGTATACACCGTCAGTGACAATGAAACTGGTGTGTTGGTGTTGCGCGCTACCGAATGGCCTTGTCTAATTGTCTTGTTTTTGTCACATCATTTGTTATTTCCACTCGGTGCCAAGTCGCCAATGTCTGTTGGAGGGGACTCCCTCGGCGGCTCTCTTATCTGACATGGCGATTCCATTATCGCGCGCGCGAGCAATGCTCCCGCTTTGCCACTCGAGTTAGTTCGGCGAATCACCTGTCGGTGTCGCCCGTCGCTACATGGCTCACCTCATCGCCATTGTCGCGCTGGTTGCACTTGCCACACGAGCAAGACAACTTAATTTCGGTTTGACCAATTGCTTCCTTCTTGTGAGAATCTGTCATCGAGAGCTGATCGAGGGGGTGCCACACCCGTGCAACACATCGGGCCCGGTGATAGGGTCGCTCTGGTCTGGCTGGTAAGCCTGGGATACCTTGCCTGGTGAACCCTTGTGTGAGCTTGTCACCGTGCAGATGATTAATTGCCCTCTGACATGCAAATCAGTTTCAATTGAGCTACGGCAGTTCGCCTGCCTTGCGGCGATAGGGGCAAGTGATAAGTCTATTTGCTGTCTGCGCTTGTCGCCTTTACCTGTGCGCGAGCATCTTGACATCTTTGACGCTTGAATCGATCACTATCTGGTCAGCGGAAATTAATTACTGACATTGCAGCAGCTTACCCGTCGCTTGCCATCGTAGCTCCATGGCCAAATTATGACAGATTGTCTTGTCTCTATCGCGCTTACTCTTGACTTATCACTGCTGCTCACTAGCTTAGACTTGGCTCTCCCGGCGCCTATCTCAGCGTGAAAGTTCCCGGAGTTACGCTGACTTGTCTCTTCTGTCATCAGAGATTGCTCATTTTTGTCACCCAACGATGCTCTGGATGTGGCAGCGGTCTTGCTCACTCTTTCACTTTTTTGTTCCAGTGCTTTTACCTCACATTGGAAGTGCCACATTTTCAACACGTGAGGCAATGATCCAGATGGCTGTGGACAACCTTGTGGCTGGACTTGATGGCAAGTCTTTGGTGGCATCCGTTTGGCAATGACAACTGCTTCAATGCAAATGACTTTATTTACCGAAAGGTGATTACTCGAATGAGTACTTACCATGCCAAATATTGTTAACCAAGAAGAGATTATTACTACAATAATAAAGTATATAATTTGTTAACTCGTTGTAAGCTATCGTTGACGGTCATCATCTTTATCTCTCGTCATGTTTGTGTTGCACAGATGGTAGGGTCTTGTCAGGACGTGACTAGACAAAGTTGGTGAGTAGTGTTGGGTACCAGTCAGCCATTAGAGTGTCGTGGCCAAGGCCCTCTCCGGACGAGGTGATCACCAATTGGTGCCTTGCTGCGACCGAGTGCACTGCTAGCGTGCCTAACTTGAAACACCCACTTAATTTTGCTAATTGCCTGATAGCACTAGTAGTGGGTTTGTCGACAGGTAGTGTGTCGATGTTAACTCCAGTCCTTGATTTAATTGTTCTCAACTACGCTCACCACAGCAGTGACATTGGTCTCTTCCGATGTCGATTAGGCCTTGCTCGACCCAAGGCAAGGAGAGGCCTGTTCGGCCACTGTGTGTTGACCATCCTTGGTTGGGAGACCAACGCGTCACTCCCACTCCTTGGCACAATGATGGATTTAATTGGAATGAGAGGTATTTACATGACGGCGGATGTGCCAGCTCGAATCAATCTCGAGCACAGTCTGTGGCTAGAGGCGCGCGTCGCCATCGTGGCCACTCACTGCTCGGTCCAGAGTAGCTGCCTGTCTGTCTGCTCGTCTGACCCCTGACCTAATGGCTAATGTCTCTCGTGGCTTGGCAGATGTCGGTCTAAATGGCCGGGAGTTGACTGATTTGCTAGCGTGCTTGCCCTGCCGCGAGGAGCCCGAACGGCGTGATTGGTATTGAGAGCTGCTCACCGTCCGTGTGTCCAGTGTGTAATTACCAGTGTGTTTGTTTTGCAAATTGATTAATGAGCCTAGCTATAGCGTATCCACTGTCCAGTCCACGAGCCATTCTTAGGTTTGAGGCAAGCAGGTCGTGCCGCAGATAGTTGCTTACGAGGTGATGATGGCAGGGGCTGGCTCGATTATGCGCCTCTGCTGTGATCGCCACTGGTCCACACGTGCTTAGCTCGATTTGTAGCAGACACTTCTCACTAAGGCCACCAACCAAGCTGACCAACTGTCTGACGCATTGGCAATCCCGGTGCCAACTGGCAATTACCACTACTACTGATTGCAGGTTTTGAGCTGATATGATCGCACGTCTGCCATTGGTGGAGCCACACGATCTTCAACATTCTCTTGGCCGATTAGCATCATGGAAATGTGGAAAACTGACTGGCAAGACGCGCGCGCCACTCGACGTGTTGACGACATCATTCAAGCAGCCACTTCACGTGTGGCCCTATCACGTCTCTCCGATTCTCATGCCTCAAGCCCACCGGGCTACTTTCTTACCTTGACTAATCCAATCAAAACGAGGACTCGATCGATTGGTCACCCTTACGTCAGATGATTATTTTGTTTAAATTTTAAACATTTCAAGCATTTCGTTAGAGTAGTTAGAAATTTGTTCAAATTTAGGCTTTTTGGTCGAATGCTATAGCTAGCCATGCGCGTTGTCACTGTTTTGATTTTGGTACGAATCTCGGTTGCCAGGAGACTCAGCTGCTCAACTCAGACCAAAACACAACACAACACCGGTTTGCACTGTGCACGGATTGACTATCTTCTCGGACATACCTTCAAAGTTTCAAGGGTGCTAGGCGTTTCTTCTGGTAGCTTGATGTGAGCTCTAGCTGTTCTTTGGACCATGGATGGCGATGATCGATTAGCACTGAACCAAATGGCCAACGGCATCGCTAGCCACAGTTCGGATCATAATATCAACGTTGTCATTAGGTATGAGGTTGTTGCAGTTCGAGACGAACGTATTAATGAAGTCATCACACGCGGTGGTACGCGCGCGCACCGCTGTCAGTGGCCAAACACCGGGTCACTGGCCATCGATAGCTGCGCGTCTCTCCCACCGTCCGCCTAATTCGTTGCTCATGTTTTGCCTAGAGTGCGGCCCATAATTACTTCGCAACATAGTCCAAGTCAACCAAAGTCTGCTGACTCTAAGAAGTATGGTGTCGATTGTGATCAATCAACCGCGATCAAGTTTCCTGCGGCTGGCCAAATCGAGGTACTGGTATCTATTTTGTTTCTGGGTGTTTATGTGATACCATTCGTTTTTTCAAATCTAGGTAGATGATACGATTGCCAACACATTACGATCATTTGCTTTCAACGTGGTCTTTGAGCCTGAAGCTACCCAAGAGGAAGTGTTTGAGCACTCGGGTGTTAAGCGTCTCATCGACATGGCACTAGACGGGTAAAACGGATGAAACAGTGTGAAGCTTGGCTAATTTGTTTTTGTAAGCTAGGTTTGCATGCACCATCTTTGCTTACGGCCAAACGAGCACCGGCAAGACATACACCTTGACTGGCAATGCCTTTCAGGTTGATCTTGATTAAGCATGTCACATTGCAATAATAACCAATATACTGCCACGCAGCTTACCCAAGAGCGAACTCGTTCTACTGTCGGTTCTTCAAGACGATCTAAAAAATACTCGAACAAGATTACTAATTCAGGAAATGAGATGAGTGCTGATGATGAAGCTCATACGGCTAAAAACATTGGTGTTGTGCAGCTCTCATTTGCCTATCTCTTCGAGCAAATTAAGAGGAGAAAATTGCGTGACAAGACACTTTACGTGATTACGGTTTCATACCTAGAAGTTTATAACGAACAGGTTGGTTTACCCACTCATCGCTTAGTCTAATTCTATCTTAGGTATTAGATTTACTTAATCCCTCTCCTCGATGTTTAAACGTTCGCTGGGCAAAAGATCGAGGTTTTTATGCAGAAAATCTGTTCAAAGTGGAATGCGAAGATCTCGGTGATCTTGAAGGTGTTCTAGAAGAAGGTAAGCAACCCACAATATTCAGTGTCGCATTTTGTCCCAAGAGGGCAGGACACCACGTGAACCGATCAAAGCAATTGATAAACTTGCTTTGGAGCAAATGACGATATTTCCTGGCCCTAGCTTAGAATGTTGGCCAATTAAAGTCGTGGAGCACTTAGTCAAACTAGCCCTCTCCCCCGATCACTTTGCCTTGCTATTTAAATTTTCAGAGCAAAATGCGGATTTAAAATTAATGACGCAAGACTGACTGGTGCGTGTGCTGCACTTGACAAGTACCAAATGGAGCGAGCAGCATCATTTATCTCCGGCACTTAACGAGGTCCGTGGCGGATCGCAGTGCCGCCACTCGAATGGGAATCAATGTTTGGGCAATACTTCTAGTTGGCGGGTGCCTTTTTTCTTATCGCTTTGTCTCTCCTCTACTGGTCACTGGGTTGCTTGGCCCGAGCACGCTACCACCGTTCATGTTCTGAATTACTTGAACAATTAGTCTCTGAGTTTGCTTTGATTGAGTGGGACCCCGTTGGTTGACTTGAGTTCACAGTGCTACACGGTGTTTCCCTGGCCAAGCAGAGAAGACTCACCGTGTAGCACCCTTCTGCTCGGATGATTTGACGATATGTCCTCGGTGATATGTTTGTTGATCAGTAGCAGCAAACGGTAACAATGCTGTCGAGACAGTAACCATGCGAGGAGGAGTTTTAATTTAATTTGATCCGACGCACAGCGAGCACAGACACCGAGCAGTGTTGTGTGCCGCGCGATGCCAAGCGCTGGTCATGCCACCAACGGAAATCGAATGGCCGAATCGACCTCCGTGTGCGCTCACTCACTGCAGTCTGGTCCTCTGAGCAGACATTCACCGTGCCCGATCAGGCAGCAGTAATCGGTCGCGTCAACAGGATCGAGTCAATCGTCACAATGGCGATTGAAGGCGGTAGGCCAGCCATCGAGAAGGCAAGCACTGTGTGGCGATCAGATCAATTCGCCAACAACAATCTTATCTGCATGTCATGCTTCACATAACTTATTATTGGCATTGGTTGGTTCGTTCGAGCTAGTCGGCCATCGATTGCTCCTGACTGATCCAATTAGAAGCGCGCGATGACACTAGACCGGGACGAGCTGACTCGAGCCTCTCAGTCGGCTTATGCCAAGTCAAACATACTGCTTTCTATCAATGTCTTTTGTTGCAATTATTAAGCTAACAATCTAGTTTAATATGCATAGAGCCTCAACGATCTCTGTGTTGGTGCACGGGGGCGAAAAAAATGTATTGAACTGACCACGAGTGTCGATAGATCTCGTTAACCTTGAGCCGCATTTATCACTAAAAAAGATCTTCGGGCAGACCAAAAGTCTGTTATACCGCCAGTGAATTGTCATTATTTTGAGCTTTTCTATTATTTTCATTACAGGTTGTAAGAACCGCCAAGTTCGTAGTCACAGCATGAACGAAAACTCTAGTCGAAGTCATTCAGTTATGACGATAACGCTTTCATCCGAAATGCCTGATCCAGAGGATCCACAGGTAAGATATGATTTGGATCAATTGGCGCAACTCTGTGTCTTCAAAGTGGTTGGTAAGACGAGTTGTTAGAGCACAAGAAACACCGACGGTGCTTTTGATTGTTTTACTCAAGCCTCTTATAGGCCACTCAATGAAGTGATGGTCAGTTGAACTTACAACATACTCTTGGCAGGGTTTCATTCGCAAGGAAGGCCGCTTTTGCTTGGTTGACTTGGCTGGAAGTGAGAAGACAAAGCGCACAAACAGCAGAGGCGGCACGTTTGTCGAGGCGAACAACATCAACCGTTCACTGCTCGTGCTCGGTAGGTCGCTCACTGGGTTACCCAACACTATGCGCACACAACTTACAAGACGTGTTCTCTTTTACAAAAGTAATTATTACCGCTAA
>DVQH01001978.1:0-11038 GCA_018231625.1 Papilio phestus | reverse complement strand
ATGCTTACAGGTTTTAGTTGTTTACTTAATAAACAAGACAGTTCAGGAAGGGTTTTTAAATTAATTTAATTCACCAGCATACAAGATATATAGTGACGGGTCTATTGTATTCTTTATAAAGCGACAGGCTTCTCTCTGTCAGCCTAAGTGATTAAAAACAATTAATGGACTTTTTACAAACATTTTGGGTCTTTAAATACAAAAAACCCTACAAACTCTTATTGTCCATAGAATTTATGTTCACATAAAGTACTGAATTTGTAAGATTGCACTTCTAAGGGTATTCATCCCTGAAATTACATAATTGTTTTAAATTTCTCTACGTAAATTAAGGTCAAATTAGTTTTTGTATCAATTTGGTAAATGATAAAAATATACAACAATAGCTATGTAATATTATAACATAAAATAATCTTACTAATGTTATAAATGCGAAAGTTTAGATGGATGGATGCCTAGACGGATGGATGAATGTTTGTAAGTGTTTGTAGCCTAAACTGCTGAACGGATTTTGATGAAATTTGGTATAGATGTGGAGAATAGTCTGGAAGAACCCTTAGGCTACTCACTTTTGTTTTTTTTAATTCCACGCTGACGGAGTTGCGGACGAAAGCTAGAAAAAGAACGTTTATCTCTTTGGGAACGTTGTCGATAATTACAACTTCTTTCGTTGGGACAGATAAAATATGAAACTGATGGCTGATGGCCTAGTTTCAATCTATGTATGTCACAGTGTGCTGTGTCAGCTTAATCATAAAATCGGTCAAGGCGAAGAAAAATACCATATTTTGCTTTACTTTGTTATATTCTTTTAATAACCGCGTAGGATATAGGTAAAAAATAAAAGTAATCGATTTGTAATTTGGTTAAATGGATGGAGCTTTGGTCAGTTTTTGTTACCTTTGTTATATCAAAATTATTTTATAATTCTTATATCCACAAAATCGTTAAATATACAATCTATATTAGTGTTATAAATAAAGTTTTTTATGTATCGAACAAACGCAAAATCTACTGGACTGATTTTAAAAATGTACACATATTATAAACAGGAAAGATTTGTATTTTCGTACAAATTGAAATAGTTAACTCAAAAACTACTGGGCCGATTTTAATAATTATATCACCATTAGAACGGTAATTTATCTATGTGTAACATAGGCTATGTTTATTTTATTATTTTCTAAAGTCCGAGCAACAGCTAGTGTTAAATACAGAACTTTGCTTTGAACTTTTAATTGTATTGAAAAAAATGGCTTTGTTTAGCTAGCGCGTTAGTTATTCCAAAGACTTTGCCGTTCTAAACTTGTGCAAGACTGTGTGAGAATGTTATAGACTGCAAATGTAATTTACGCACTTCCTGTTTTCAATAACGCGAAAACTGATTGAATCATCCTGACTTTGACGGATTAATTACAATTTGTATCGTATGCTTTGGTGAGTTTCGAGCGGAAATGTAAGTCATTGAAAGAGATAAATTACTTAACAACTACACACATAGAAGCCTGTAAATAAATGTTGACATATAGAATACCAAAAAATAATCATTAAGTAATTAAAAAAAAACCGTAAGTACGTGTAATTTTATGCGTATGCATGCAAAGCAATAAAATCGATAACGGACGAAGGTTTTCCTATGTCCGTCATTAAATAACTTTATGTACCTTGTCATGTATTTTTGTTTTATATATGTATATCTGCACCTATATCCGACAGTACATCTCTATGATAATGAGATTCTAGTTGCTTATCAATTATTCATTACATTACGTACATATGACTGTAGTTTTCATTGATTTTAACATTCGACATTTTCCAAAGATGAATATGTGTTTCCTATTTAAAAAATTAATGAGTCAAAATAAATATTTGTATCAACTAGCTGTTTCTCGCGACTTCGTCTACGCGAAATTAGAAATTGAAAAAAAAAATAGCCTAGATTACTCAGCGATAACGTAGCTCTTTAATGGCGAAAGAATATTTGAAATCGGCTTAGTTAGTTTTTAAGTTTCAATACATACAAAAGTACAAATCTTTTCTCTATATAATATTAGTATATTGACAGTAATTAACACTTCCATTATACTCGTTTTCTTTTGTTAAAAATGGGATCTTATTTTGTATTTGGTTCTACACGAGCTGAGCTTGTATCTTCAACAATCCTCTTTTAATCGGATTGTGAATATTTTTACATTAACAAAAGCGTATTAACCAAAACAAAAGAATCACGTGCCACATATTTCAAACGCAAATTTTTTATGTACACAATTTTCTCCATTATAATGGTTTTATGAAAAAGTTTAATTTCATTTCGCAATAAAAATAGCAATAATTTGCACCACTTTACAACATTCAGTGTTCACAGTTCATTTTATGACATTGCAATAAAAGTTTAAATATTCATTTGATTAACCATAAATGTGTTTCGAAATCGAAAATTTTTAAAAATTCGTTCTACTATTTAAAAGAACAATGCTATCGTTATAACGTTTTAGACGTTTTAGTACAGCAATAAAGTGTACATGAATGAGTTCTCATATAATTTATGTTCAATGTTCAACAAGTCGTTCATGTGGAACTGCTGACAAAACAAAATGTATTTTTACTGGCCTAATTCCAAGTAAGAACCATTTCGTTATATTTGTGATCCATATCTCTTGTGTAAAGAAAAGCAAACAAAAATAAAGTAAGCTTATACCGAGCTTAATTATGCAGATATAAGTGGGCATACTGCGCTGTTTGAGTACCGTATACAGGGTGTAGAAAGCTTGTTTTATCAACAGGAAATGGTGTTAGCAATGATTTTTTTAATTAAGTAATTTATTATTAGATACCCATTACTAAAATAGTAACTAATTCAGTGTGTAAACTGAAATCTCGGAGTGATATTTTCTTTTCTGTTGAGTTGTTTGCTGCTGTTTTCTTTGTTGGATATTGTTAAGACTTCTTTAACCACGCGATGACTCTTCGGGGTGACTCTGTCGGTTTTATAATTAACGCAGCACGTGCAGGCGAGATCCAGGATAAACCAAACAATCTCTATAATGCTTATTATTGACCCTCCGAGACAGAGTCCGAACACGCCGCCTAGATTAGCTGAAAGTAAGATGTTTATATCAATTATTTATTAACCTATACAAATAATTGTTTTGGTTTATAACGGGCACACACCTTTGACTAAACTATCGCACAGCAGTTGTGCGATTGTCGATTGTTTTGCAGCGAATTCAACTGTTTAGTTGCACAACTAATAATCGAGTAGTTTGCGCACCTCCATATAAGCTCATAGGAATTAACAGATTAAACAGTGTGCGATAATATAGTCGAAGGTGAGCGCACGCTCTTATAGTGACTGCATCGATGTTTGCTTTATTTCTGTGCTGTTCATTTTTAGTTTTCAAGGCATAGATAAATAGAAATCACTGAAAAAAAGACCAAAGCGATTAAAATTGGAATCACTAGATATGCCGTATTTGAAAGTAATTTATTACTTGTAAGAAAATTTGTTACTAATTAATATAGTACGTACCCAACATCTGGTCCCACGTGTAGAGAACCTCTCGTCTGTACTTCATACAACTGTTGTCTTCGAAGTGAACGGTTACCCGACTGTTTGTCCGTGGAATCCTAGAAAGAACACTGAACTGAACACTCCGAACGGTCGATATTGGGTCAGTACACGTTTGCCATACGCGGACCACTGATTTAATTCACTACAAAGGCTCCTGTAATACCTTTTGTTTGTTATTTGTATGATAAATGCACTGTACATATGTTTCATGAAACGTTACCTAATTGTTCGGTCCCGTTTTAAATATTCGACTTCTGTTTCATACTCAATGTAATCGCAGTTCTGATAACAATCGTTACGAGATACGACTTCACGTATATTCCCTTGCACAAATTCTGAAAGATTAAATTACAACAACAATTAAATTACTGTCTTTCAAATAAGGTACAATAAATCGTTACATTTATTGCAGCATTACAAATTGCTTGTTAAAAATATTTCAAAATATATCATACCCAAAGAATCATACACGCAAGTAAGACGACCCCAGGAGCAAGCAGGAAAATTGTCAACCGATAATACACTAGCTGTAAAAATATTACATAAGCAAATTAATATAAAAATAACGTAAAAACTAGTAGACGAAAGATGTAATTTACCATCAAAGTTGAATGGTATACATTGACAATATTCGACAATTCTCTTCATGACTAAATTCATCATACAGTTTTGATAGGAAGTAGCTCCAGTTTTTGAATCCTAAAATAATTTACAAATTAAAAACACGCCTTTAAAATACAAGAATATCAATGACTCCAGCTAGAGAAAAATATTTTATTACCGTGTCTAGAAAACACTTTCTATTAGAAAGGGAGAGTGCCTTAACATCTGCGGATGAATCCATTAGCCAAACAGTGATGGTGGCATCGAAATACGCTCCTGTAGTGATTATTATAGAGTTGTCTAAAATAGTTATATTGTCGTCCTTGTCGAGGACATACAACTAGAAAAGAAAGTTCTTGTTTCAAAAACAGAATAAGGATATGGTTATTCAATTAGTTATTGGGACTTTTATTAAGATAAAGTCCTGAAAGAAAAACTTACCGAAGCGTAACCATCGCTTTTATTTCCGTTGCTATCGTATTTATCAGTATTCAATATTATATCTAAGGCTTCAGTTATCTCCGTACCAGCTGCAAAGTTGGTTCCTTCTTCAGCGTGCAAACTAAATAATTAATATAAATATGAATATAGAAATCTTCTATTTACAAACAGGATTTAATTTAAACTTACCTTAAATAAGTCAGATCAAATTTACAACAATATCCAACATACGTGAGCACTATACGAAACATTTCGGTACAATTGACCAGCTTCGATCTCCAAATGCATTTCTCTATCAACACTTCACACGGTTTCTTAAACTAAAAAGAAATAACTAGTTTTGTAAATCACGATGTCTTTACTAAGTATAAGATTATCGGTGTAAGTACCGACTAAATCCAGATCCATTTGAGTAATCGTCAAACTCTTAAGGTGAGTCCAATTAAGATTTTTTGCTACCCGTCTCGCACTTAGTTAGCGTTAACAGGCACGCAATGCTAACGCATACAAGTTGTTTGGTCTGTAGAACGAGCTACGGTCTACGTAGAGCTATGTCAGATTACGCCATAACTTTGCGAAATTTTGCTATTTTTTTTAGATAATAGTTTTATTCAAAACCACTTACCATATCTAATAGATCAAGATACGTATAACCAAGACTTTCAAGAATTGAGTGCATTTTCTTCACATGAGGTTGTATTTCGTATCCTGTTAGTTTTATATCCGTTAAACTCCTGAAGAAATCATCAATTTGATCGTTTTGAAATCCTCGTAGAACTCTGTAATGAAGTTTATTATATGTAATAACTTGCTTACCAAATATACTAGTATTTTATTAATTTGTTAGTGAACTAAGGCAAACACAATTTAATATACAATACACATATTTGCCATTGATTTGAGAAAAGGCATTGTCTTTTTAAGGAAGTCTAAAAATACTTGTTTCAAACGGTTCGTTATAGTTTTACGTGAGCTTAATACTGACAGTATTTTTTTGACACTGTTCGTGTTAGGTCCGTACACCATTTCCGTGTCGCAAACGATCGCCGCAGGGAAGGGGATCTTGCTCGTGGGATAGTGAGTTGTCTCTACCTGGCAGAGTAAAATCACGAAAATATTAAAACCATATTGATTAAATTAAAACTTGTAAAAATAATTGTATATAAATAGGAAAATTGATATATACTTACAACAGTGAAAGTAGGATCTATAATGAATTTGTTCCAAATCATATGGCCTAAGAAGCCACAAAGGCCTATGCTTGAAGCGATTATAAACAACCAGAATAAATTGACCCACTTGTTAGCACTAACATAGAAGTAATGAAGGCCATGGATAGTACTGTGCTTAAAAAAATCTGATGTTTTCTTTAGCAATTTATATTTTAACGGTCTCTTTTTAGACATCGTATACCGATCTACTACTTTTTGATATATCTTGTTGACTATAAACCGACTACGTTTGTTAAGTATCAATATAACACTCATAAAAGTAAATCGAATTGATATACCAGTAACTATACTTAGAGGTTTTAATTGAAAACTTTCTTTCTTTGTTTAAAACCTATTATTATTACCTTGTTTAAAAGAGTACTGTTAATTTAAAAACATCAACTTTAATAACAGAATTAATGTTAAAAACGTGTCATTGATTTTTTTCTTCAATTAAATAGAAACCTAAACACCCTTAGAATAAAGATGTTTTGTTTATAAAGCTATTGTAATTAAAATACCCAAGAATTTCTTATTAATATTCATATCTCGTGTTATTTTTCTCATAACTTATGAATTAATTATAGGAATTATTAAGAAAACAGTCATTAACAACTTTTATCATTAAAATGAAAGAAACACGAAACAATTCTCAAGACCATTACTGTTTTAGTTAATATTCTCATTAGGTCCCAAAAGCCGCCTACAAAAAGAGATTTGAACAACAAACTCATCTCAAAATGACTAAAAAAACCAAACATTATAAGAATATGTTGCAAGCATCTCTGCCAACAATTACGACTTTACATGGAACCAATCAGTTTTCAGTACTATCGGGCAGGAAGATAATTCTATGGCGGTTTCTAATGTTACTGAATATGATGTTGACAATTGCCTTTGTACTGGTCATCAAAACTAGATACAATAACGATCAGATTTTAACACGGGTAAGAGAATGTTAATCCTTTGTTAACCTATGTAATTGAGATTTTGACTAAAAATTGTGAATTCAAAAAAAAATCAATTAATATGGTTATTTTTGCAAAAAGAATTAAACGTTCGTGTACATTAAAAATAGCTATTTGCAATTAAGTTTTAAACTTATTTCAACTTTTTTCAATTCAGATCAGCAACAAATGCCAACTGAACGAGACGCCATTCCCTGCTGTTAGTATTTGTAATTTCAACACGGTGTCATTGCGGGAAAGTCAGACCATCATTCGAATATTGTAAGTAAAAAAGAAACAAAATTACTCTTCATATTCTATACACCAGATTTTAAATTAATCTTAATTTAAAATAGTAATCTGTAATAAATAGTGTCTCTGGAACTACGTATTGATTGTTCAGTAGTCTTTTTCTTGTTTTTTCTACTTCCAATTAACTTTCTTTGATTGTCTTTTGTAAACTAATAAAATAACAAGATGCCCAAGGAACTTAAATTCCTGCGGGATTGTCAAAAGCAATTAATTTAATTAACCAATTTGTTTGGTGGAGCTTTGAAGTTTCAAACTCACAGATTTTGTAACGAGGCTTAAAATATGCAGAATTTATTCTGCGGTGGACTGCTGAAGAACGAGATCTTTGAGTAAGGGTTGCCATACACGAACTGCATTAGTCGGCGTATATTTTTAGCAGGAGGCAGCTAAAATGCCTGATTGAAATGTGTAAACGATGACATCTAATCGTCTAACGCCGACCGACATGCTTGAAGCTAATAATACCAACTGATTTAAATAGGCCGTCATGGCCTAAACCAGAACCTAGTTAAAGACGTTACGGATAAACAAAACATCAGCCACCTTCATTAACATAATAATAATGAAATTGTAATTCTTCGTAGGAAAAATCACGGCGTTTTAGAATCGGATGTAATACTTTTTTTATACAATCTGCATCATTTGCGGGATTATAGTTATTCAGCGCAGAATGTTAGCCATTTTACTGAAATAATGACAATTCTAAAGGATCACTATTTCACTCTAGAATCAGTAATGGAAGAGGTAACGTTTAAATTAATATTTAAATAGAAGCTATAAGGAAATTATCTTTTTAATTCAATGTAACCCTTTTTTAGGTTCGTCAAAAATGTGACAAGTTACTATTGCACTGCACTTTCAACAGGAAGGTTAAAAACTGTGTCGATATGTTCAGATTAATTAAAACACACGACGGACATTGCTGTACATTTAATTACGCTGGTCTCAATGACGACAGTAAAGGGTAAACAGTATCGATAAGCTATAGAACTAATTAAGCAAAAACATCAAATAACAAAGCTTCAAACAGTGATTTTGCAAAATGAAATCACTTTCGTTGTTCTTAAACCGCTTTAGGCATTTAGAGAGAGTTTGCTTTCAAGGCAATTTAGCATTGCTTTTAATCAATGCAATAAAAATTTTAATGCTGCGTTTCTATTGGAGTCTACAATTCTATTATTTCAAATAACTGGTATTATTGAAACAAAAACTTTATACGTTTTAATAATTAGATTATTTTATATTTAGTTCTGTGTCAGCGAAAGACGAAGATATTGAATATTACGAAGACCCAAGTGGTGAGGATGCGACTACAAATCAACCAGTCGTGGTGACGTCAGAGTCGGGCAGGTATTAAAACTGTATAGAGGTTTATTTGGTCTATTTCAATAGAAAAACTAAACATAGATATAAAAATAAATCGTAAATTACAGAGGATCTGGTCTCAGTGTTATGTTAAATGTGGAACCAGATGATTACCCAGATTGGTCCGGCGTACCGTACTACGGGGCGAAGGTAATACAAAAATTATTTAACCAAATTTTATACATACGATCGCTAATACAATTTGATAAATCTCTTTATTATCGAGGAAAATTCAAATGAGATTCTACTCCTCCGGGTACGATGGTTACGAGAAGCTTATGTTCGTTATTTTCTCTCTGAATTTGTTTATTTTAGATTTTGATCAGCGATCCTAACGATTATCCGGAGATCACAGTATCGTATAGATTTATAAGCCTCGAAGAGTCATTGGATTTGAAAATACAACCGTTAGTGTTTCAATGTGAGGAGGATATCCGCAAGGTGTCCCCAGAGAAGCGAGCTTGTTGGTTCCACGACGAAGTCTTTTTGCAATACACCGATAGATACAGTTATGAAACATGTTTAACTGAATGTAAAATGAAAACTTTTCTAAAATACTGTGGATGTGTTCCTTATAAGTATCCGATAAGTGAGTTGCATGGAATATATTATTTACAGATGTACTAAAATTTTAGTATCCGTACCTTTAAGTGGTGATAAAAGCAATTTGTTTTTATTGTTTTTGCTTAGACGATTTGGTTTTCAATGCAGGAATTATGCAACTGATTCGATTTTATTGCTTAATGTAAATGTAACATTACAATTTGTATAAGAGCGGGCGCACACCTTTGACTAAACCATCGTACAACTGTTGTACTATTGTCGATTGTTTCGCAGCCAATTCAACTGTTTACTTGCACAACTAAAAATCGAGAAGTGTGCGCCATATAAGTTCATAGGAATCAAAGCGAGACTAAACAGTTGTGTGGTGATTTAGTTTCATGGGTGTTCATTTAAAGCAGTATTACGTTTTCAGTCAAGTCAACGCCTATTTGCGAATTTCAAAATTTGGGATGCCTAAACAATGTGACCAGTAAGTATGCTTTACTTTCCATTAAAGCTAATACAATTTAATTTTACGAACTGCAATATTAGAATACAGACTAAAAATGAATTCACATCAAATGAAAAAAGTAAATAAACAAAATAAAATTCTCATCAAAGAAAATCTTAGCTGTCTTGTTTTGTAAGAAGAATCGATAAAGTAATGCTATCTATTAAAGCAGTAAAAATTGCATCAACTTTAAAACGTTGATTGTCTGTTTATTAGTTATTTTAGTTGGATGTTGTTTCCTGATCTTGTATGAACTAGGTTACATGTCAGAGGAGCAGAGAGCCTGTGACCCGGTGTGCTACATGGAGTGCTGGGACAAGAGGTACAGAGTTACTAGTGACATCACACCATTCGTTCCAGATATGTTCCCGCCGAGTGTCATGTGAGTTTAAACACTTTAAAGCCTGAAGTTTTAGATGAAATTAAAAATATATAAGCGTACCCTTTACTGTGTTTACTAATGAGGAAAAACAGTATGTAATTGTAATAAAAAAATCTAAACGATATTTTCATATGTTGTCGTTTCAACTTGTTGCCGAGAAATCTATACGTTAAAAGGTAACAATTTCATTAAAATGTACTATTCATAGATATACTGTTTCAATACATCAGTGGAATGTAAACTAAGTTAAGATATCCCGCTGTTCTCAGAAACACGCACAACGTGAGCGAGCTGTCCGCTCTACAAGTTTACTACGCCAAGTCGACGTGCAACAGCTACAAGTTAATGCTCCTAATGGACTTCAATTACTTTATCGGTGAGCAATTTCGTCTCATTTTCCTGTTTCACAAACAAATCGGTAAGAAGCTAAGCATTATTATGGGAAGCACGATTTCGCCTTGACATTATTAGATTCCAATTTTGTAAGGAATCGAACACGTACGAGTAATTGCCTGTTCTAATTTAATTACAATTTTTTAGATGTTTCTTGTTTATTTCTGTAATTGAATTAAATAATCGACTCTGTTACTGATGTCTTTTAAGTGATCGTGAATTTTCTTTAATTAGTTTTATTCCTGTCAAGCACATTTAAGTTTAGACGTTATTACGCCTAAAGGTTTTTAGACGCCTAAAGGTACTCTAAATTAAAGTACTAAGACTAGACATTTTCCTTTACAGCGACTTATGGAGGAATATTTTCTTTGTGTTTCGGCGTTTCTCTTCTAACTATATGCGAATTGGTATACTTGTTGTTAGCTTTCTTATTTAAGTTATTGCTACAAAATCACTGGTTTATAAAATTATAAAACTAATACTTAGCTTGCATCAACTGTCAGTAAAGTGTGAATTAAAACTAAATGTTTTATTCTTTTGTTGGTTTTTAAAATTTGTTTGAAATTGGTTTAATAAAAAATTGACAATTTTAATGTAATGGTTTACAGTTAAATTATTTAATTTGTTATACAAAAATTAATAAAATACACTTGTACCGATATTCATTGCTTTTTATTTGTTTGAATAAAACGCCATCTATTTTAGGTACTTGAAACATTTTCTATTTTAAATTCTGCCACGACTATCAAAATAAAACCG
>DVQH01001977.1:0-11038 GCA_018231625.1 Papilio phestus | reverse complement strand
TTTGCACTTTAAACTTACCCTCTGGGTTTTTTGTTTTTTAAACAACTTGACAGATTTGCATTTAAGCAGTAGAACTTGGCATCGTTGCACCCAAACATGCATCAATCGATAGAACACGCATTTACCTTGTTCTTATTCCAATAATAATTACACAAGCGTGTCATCACAGATCTATTGAAAGATTAATGTTCTCAAGTTGAAATTCAAATCAAGTACAATACTGGTAATAACTCCAGGTGTTCGCCAAGCTGGTCCGATCGTGGTTTCTATTTTGATCATGCGCCACTCTTAATCCGACAAAATTGGACTTGTGTTCTCATCATGCTCAATAATGGTGATGATACCATTGGTAGATCGAACGGTCTCGCCAGCTGCGATGATGGCGGCCATTGATCGAAACTAATAGAACCGCTTAGGACTGCTCACCTTCGTCAACATAGCATTGCCATGGCCACTCGCTTATTACCAATGGCACAATTCAATTTAAACAATAATGTCATAACGAGAAGGAGAGGGAAACTCGGCACGAGGGTGCTTCTTTGCCTCACCCGAGATGGATTCGAGGTCATTTGTGAACTCATGCGAAACCCTTCAGAAAACGACCATCTTGTGTACTGTATTGATGTAAGAGCTACGCATATACACCCAGTTGCAGTGACACTAGCACAGACACAGCTCACTTAGTGACACGTTAAGAATGTCACCACGTTTCCTTGATTTTCCTCACTGAACCAATTTATTCAAGAGACATCACCCGACTTTCCCAGATCTCACTTTTGTCGCGTATTTGATTTTTTCATTATCATCCAGTTTCTAAGAATAGATTTGCATTTGCAACAAGATACATTCTCGATATGCATCATCACTACTAATACATTTTTCTTTAAAAGTATGGGATTTCACCCCTTTGTTCTCAATTCTAAATCGATAAATTATTATTTTTATTTAAATAATAGATTTTTTAAATTAATCTTGATGCACTAACCTACAATTACTATATTTTTAAATTTATAAATACGGTTTTGTGTTTAAAATTGTTATACTTTAACTCTACGTTCGGATGCATGTATTTTTAAGATGAAGTATTTTAAAAGTTGTTTAAAATATGAAAACTTATTATATATTCTCATTTTACTTTTACTGAAATTTTGTTGAGAAAATTATTATTAAACTAACTTTATTAAAAAATTAATTTTTAAGATATAAAAGGTTTGTGTAAGCAGAATCTGATTCAATTATGCCTAATTTAATCCCTCGATAACACTAGAATCTGAATTATAATTTTGTAAAATAAATATTTTGAAAAAAAATTCAGCTTCTACACTCTTATAAAATTTGTGTTAATTGTGGAAACTCACAGTTGTCAGTTTTAAAAAAGCATGCAATGTGACAAGTAAAATTTGAATGTCTACTATAAACAGAATAATAAATTGTATGCTCTCGGTGGGTTCTTCACAAGTAGATGACAAGTAGGCCTCAAGCAAACGCCATGTTAGCACAAAATCAATATTTGGGCCACGCCCAAACAAGACGAATTGTTGCTTGAGCCGGAACCCTGCATGCTGGCGGTGGCCCGAGGCACAGTCCTAGTGACCTAATTTGCGCAGAACGATGCAAACAATGGCACATAACAGTGAAAGCAGTGATGGCCAAGTCACTGGACCCAAGAATGCACATAATGCAGTGGCATACTTAAATACTGATTTGAATTCAACCAAAAATAATGAAATTCGACAAAAAATAATCCAGCGCGTTGGATCATTGGTGTGATCAGATTGAGATCGGCTGGGTCCTCTCAGGTGAAGTGGCTTCTAGAGCGGGGAGGGTGGGTGGAGGTCAGAGGTAAGTGATTAGTATGCATCACTTGGCGAGAGCGGTGAGAGAAGAGCCAGCCACCGAAGCATATTGGTGAGACATGTCTGCATCGTGGAGTGCACTAGTGTGCATTGCTGGTGTCAGCGGTCGATGTCGTCTCACCTCAGCTCACCTCACCCACCCACCGGGTCGCTTTGGGGCGGTCTCTCCTCACTCGACCACTGCTAACCCATTTCCCCACTTGTCTTCTCTTTCATTTTTCCAGTCCTGTTGCTCTGAGTCGAGACTCTACGCTCGTTGCTATGTAGTTTCTAAAAATTTCTTTAGCACCACGGCACTCCGGCGTGCGGCCTAGTGCTGCTGGTGAATCGTTTCTCTCGAATCTGATCGTTTTCTCTCACTTCTTTTTTCTCTCTCACTCACTCACCACACGTCACCTTTACTTTACACTACAAGTGTGTAGAGTCATCACAAGCTCACCATCATCCAGTGGTGCTCGTTTTTGAATCCACCTCTTGGCCAATGGCAAGCACACGGATTCTGTTACTTCGCTCACCACAACCAGCTGACACTCTGCTAAATGGTTAGTCAGTGATTGTCAATCATCGCGCCTTCATCATCTCACTTTTTTCGACTTGCCGGGTCACCTGTTGCTTGTTATATCGTACATCATCTCACATGTCTGCACTCACCTCTCGATTTTGAATGCTACCGTTGGCACCAGCACTCCGACCAGCAAATGTCCGGTGATTCCCTAGCGCCGCAAGGTCCTTCTCCTCGCTGTTCATCTAACTCTACGCGCCACGACTTGTCCGCGGCCTACCCCACTCGATAATGCAGGTAGTCTACCTCACTCAATCTAAGCATCGTTCAATCATCACCAATACTAACTTAGTTGTTGTGAAAACACAGTCGATAGCATTTTGCCAATGCAACTTACCTAATTGATTCGATTTACCATTATTGAGTTCAACTGTTTCCGACTGGCACGTGATTACTAGTCAGAATTGTTATCAATTTGCATCGTTGCTTTTGTACCTCCAGCGAATTGAGGCCATGACCATCGCTCACGTTCATTATGGGTTATGTATAGTAGTGCTTACAACTTTTTTTTAATTTAGCACTATTTCAATTGCAATTTTCTCAAACTTCTACTTGTTCTTTTTTTCAAACTTTGAAATGACAAGAAAAATAAGAAAGGCTTTAAATTCTTGTTATCGCGGATGTGCATCGTAGACAAAGACAATGATTCAATCACGTCAACATTATCTCAAGGCATTCAATCTATTCACTGCTGTTAGGTCACTCAAGAAGGGCACTAAATATTTGCTTTTGCTGCATGGGGTACCAACTACAGCCATAGTAGGATGGCTGATTGGCCATCTAGGCCAGACCTGTAAACTTAGAAAAAGCAAGCACTAGTCGGCACCCTCTCCGCTCTCCTGTCTTCTTAATCAAATCCGATGATTGGTCTAATTGACTGCTTAATTGCACGACTTGGCTTAATCAATCGAGCGGAATTTGTTATTGGCGAGTGTTTTTCGTCACCAGAATACTGATTGCGCTACATATAGATTATCATAAACTAGTTGGCAAAGTTTACTCTGACAATTAGACTCACCAGTCGTCGCAAGTCGATCTCGTGTGCGGGTAGCGTAAACGCACAATCGGTGAGAGTCTTGACACATAAACCCAAAAAGATCTCTACTGTTCTTTACCATAGGTAGTTACCCATTATAGATCAAATGTCATGCCAATTAGTGATGAATATCTTATTGAGAACACATATAAGTGTCACAAAGTTCACGGTGTGGGATCTTTTTGTGGATTTTTTAAATTTTACTAATTTTAAATCATACTAATTTTTGTTAAATCTCTTTAATAAAAAAATAGTTTTAAACATTACATTGGAATTCAAGATTTAGAACTGCTAGTAAGATCCGAGTTACATTGACTTGTTAATAGGTCAAAACTAAGATATGTCGAGTCGATATCACAATTAGCCCTGTGTGTGGCATCAAAGCCTGGGGCAATATTTTATTGAGTAATGAGAAAGAGGGAAAGTCTGTTTACACTTTAGTCATGGCCTATTATATTATTATTGAGTGTAAATCGCACTATAAACATTATGTAATACAACAAATAAATTTGTTATTAAGTAGATTATAAATCTATATACATAGAACATATAGAACATAAAACCTGTCTTATTTTTATATTATTTGATGTTTTCATGATGTAAAATTTCGGTTTATCGTATGTATTTGGCTTTGCGAAGTCTTTAAGTATTTTAATATTAACATATTTAGACTAATGGCTAGCGCGATAAATGCTTGACAAAGAGTTTGAACGTGATCTTGAACTTGTAATAACTAAATAATAATAATAATAGTCAATATAGTAGAAGGTTGATAATAGTAGCGAAAACTAGATGTAAGAGATTGGCTATTTTTACCAGTAGTCAGTGATCACTTGGCTTCACTTACTTGTTGAATATATTTATCGCCAACTGATCGCGATGCACCTTGCACCAGAGTCTAAAATTAGCAGTGACAAGTGTGGGGCGACACACGAGTCGGACAGCGAACGCGATTTCTCTCTCACCGAAACCAAAAGTAGGACTTAAGCCGGTTAGTGGTGATAGAGAATGACCTATCTAGGGGGAGTCAAACTTTTCACACGTCTACTCGCGCCACAGAGAACGTCCGGAGAGAGTCTCCTTTAGTGTGTACGCCCGAGAGTTTAACCTGGGCTGAATGACTGAAAATGAAATTACGATTAATCTAATCGTTTGCCTCTTTCTCTTTCTCTTTTCGGCCGTCGCCTACTCCACCTCCTCGTGTCATGAACCTTGATCTTGCCACTGGCCTAGTTCAAGTTATATTTAGCAAAGCGCAGGTGACTCACTCACTATCGATGGTTGCTACTAACACTGATAGACAAGCGATGACAAATGTTAATACACGCCAGAGGTGGAAAGAGAAGAGAATCGATAATCCGCTTGACCACCGATGAACGCGCCCAACTTGTCTCGAGTTTGATCATTTACATTCAATTATTCTAGCAAAACAAATATAACT
This sequence comes from Papilio phestus, assembly GCA_018231625.1. Classification (NCBI taxonomy): domain Eukaryota; kingdom Metazoa; phylum Arthropoda; class Insecta; order Lepidoptera; family Papilionidae; genus Papilio; species Papilio phestus. The sequence goes on along the minus strand of DVQH01001977.1, from coordinate 6,143 downwards.
CTTTCTCATCAAATGTCTGATTTGACTGTTTAATCTGACATGTACAGATGGTACACTGTGCATCATCGTTTAACCTCGATGGTGGTGGGCATCGGTTAGATTGCGCAAATATACATCTCGAATATATTTTTTATTACGGTCAACGTAGATTAAGACTTTGAACATTATCTGATGAAATTTAAAATTGACTTAACTCGTCGACACCTCGTTTACACGATCAAGATTGATGATATCTGCAGTTAAGATTATCTTTAATGGCATATTTTTTGGCTAAATTTAAAAATCACAGAATTTCCATACTAGTGCACAAAAATTTACTGTAAGAAAATTTGGATAATACACTAAGTTTGTCAACAATAGTATTTTATTTTGTTTGTTATCATAGTGTCATAAAAGTTACATGTTGCTTTATAATTATATTTTAATTTAAGCTTTGTATTAAACATGATGGGGTTGCCAGACTAAAATGGCTTTGGACAAATCTATGAGTTTGTCCAAATCTAAGATTTGGAACATAAAAATATTGTAAAAATTCTGACACGATAAATGCTTATTTGCAGAATGATTAGACCTTTGTCGGTCTTCCTAGTCACAGTAAGCTGTATCGCATGCCAAATTCACGTGTTGCAGTCCCACCTGTTCCGACGGTCGGGCGGTGGCAATACATTGGCAGGCGTGGCCAACTTGAGCCAGGCTTACCATCTGCCTCCTCGTTTGGCTACCGCTTTTCGATCCCTCAACGTGCTGTCACCTCTTTCCGCTTATCCCTTGTTGGCAGCAGCATCTACTTCTCCAGGATCATCGGTTGTTCTCGGTGAACCTGGCTCGCCATACGATTCAAAGCAAGTATCGAACACACTTTGGAATCTACTCAGTATTGCTCGATTTTTGCTCTGTAAGTCTTTATCATGTCATTGTCATTATGAAATACTGCATATTATATGGCTAATATACTTCTACCTACAGCATTTCCACAAAAGTGTTATCATCAAAGTGAAACATATCAGTGCACGTTCGGATTGACCTGTTGGATGTCAGGCCATCGACCACTCGATCTCTGCAACGGTGGCATCTTCTGGAGTTGTTGCGTTCCTTTTGATACAGAGTCCACCAATAAAACCACCTCGGTGGTGCCTGAGGCTATTTCTAATCCAGGTGGGTACTGCTTAATACTGCTTGTTTCAACCAAATTAAAACCTTTGCTAATGCATGCAGAGTGTGGTCGATTGCAATTTACACGAGGTTCACGAATAGTTGGTGGCGAAAACGCAGGGTTTGGCCAAAATCCGTGGCAAGTAGCCATTGTAAAACAGCAGTTTTTGAATCAAAAAATCTCTTGTGGTGGGGCATTGATTAATCAACGGTGGATCGTCACTGCTGCACATTGCGTTTACAAGTAGGTGCTCGTTTCCCATGTCACCACAAATGCTGACTTTATTTAACTTGACAGAACACCTGCCAATAACATTAGAATTCGTCTCGGCGACTATAATCTTCGCGCACAAACTGAACAGTATCCTCATGAGGAATATGGAGTGAAGCGTAAGGTAGTGAATGAGGCTTACAACCCAGCCACATATCAAAACGATATCGCACTGTTGGAGCTTACTCAAGATGTGATATTTAGGCCACACATATTGCCAATTTGTTTACCTCCCAAAGGTTTTGATGTCTCTACTATTCTACTGTTAATTACAATAAATAATCTTCCTAGGCCGTAACTTTACTGGTGAAAAGGCAACTGCAATCGGATGGGGCCGAACGCAATATGGCGTATCCACTTCACCTGGAACATTGCAGAGAGTAGAGGTAGAAGTGCTCGATTCTGATCAGTGCCAGCAGTGGATGAAGAGTGTTGGACGACGCGAGAAGATTTTTGCTAACATGCTTTGTGCTGGTTACAAAGATGGTGGGAGAGATTCGTGCCAAGGCGATTCCGGAAGTCCACTCAGCCTCCGCGACGACGGTCGCGTGATCCTCATTGGCCTAGTCTCTTGGGGTGAGTGATATTTCAACAACTTGACACTTGAGCTTATATTTGCTAGTTAATTAACTAAAGTGCAGTTATATTAAGAAAATAATATCTTAGATAACATATGGGCTTTGGCCCGTGACTAGTGGTCAGTTATCTGATTGGGTTTGCCCACCAGGAGTGGGATGTGCGCGTCCTAATCTGCCGGGTGTCTACACACGCATCACCGAATTCATCGACTGGATCAATATTCACATCTCGTGATGACAGCAGCGGGTCACGTCGAACACTGTACATAGCATCACCGTTACCATTGCCTTGGTAATCAGCCTCCTCGCAACATTTCCGTCACCGTGCTAAATAAACTTTGCGACACTTGTTTGTGTGAAATCTGTCTCTCCCTCTTCTACTCTATCTTTGCCTCTGTCCGGCCGGTCGCGCCAGTTGGTCTGGCCAACTAGCCAAACCCATAGGCGAGTACATGATTTTAGGTTGCGCGTTTAGCTCTCGAGATCGAGTCCATCTCGAGGTGGTAGGCGCACGGTGGACAATTCGGCATGCTAGAGGCTTGACCGAGTGGAGATCACCGTGCGACAACCTTCACTGCTGGCCTGGCGTAGTCAAGCAGGTTTGGCTACTGGCCACGGGCTGCACTGAAGCTACCCGTGGCACTCTCCGACTTGGACTGTACACAAAGACAGATGTCGAGCGTTACTCCACTCCAGTGACATCCAACTGCCACCCGACAAACTGTCTCAGGTCTGCAACCACACCTCACCAGGTTCACCTTTCTACATTTTTTCACCGTGGCTGGGTCTCGGAGGATGAGCCAAGGCGAAACTACTTAGTCACCTCTCTCAATAACTTGTCACCCTCTCTTCACTGCCCGTAGTCTTCCGGTTTAATCTTATGCTGTGATCGGTGCCATGCTCTTGCGCGACGGCTAGTCCCCAGCCTCAACCCATCTCGTCTCAACGTCAAGTCAAGCCCTCCTCGCAGTGCTCTAGTATGCGCTTCGGAGTGCTCAATGCTCTTCTTGGCATTCTCCTGGCACTCGAATGTGGTGAGTCAGTGCAGGCCATGGTATCACCAGCCAAGCCGACCAACCCGTCCGAGCAAACCCGAGAAGAGCACTCCTACCAACCGTTCGATCTGATGCTGGCCGAGTTGCCCGTGTGCGGCATCAATCGATACAATAACGAGATTCCACTCACCGAGCGCATTGTGGGCGGCAATCGCTCCTATGAAGGAGAATTTCCCTGGCAGGTATGGCCATTATTGCATTCATTGGGTACTATTACTAGCATACCAATACTGTAGGTTTCGATTCGGCTCACACATCCACAGGCTGGCAAGGTGGGCCATTGGTGTGGGGGTGTACTTATCGACCCGGAATGGGTAGTCACCGCAGCACACTGTATCATAAAGTGAGTTTTGCTTTATGCAAATCTAAACCTTATTCACTACTTTCACTAGTCCTCTATTTATGCTGCCTCAAGCAAAGCATTGGGAAGTGCGTGTGGGAGAGTATCACCAAAAACTAGATGATGGGTACGAACAAACCTACCAGGTGTCGGATGTGTTCCACTACCCACTTTACAAAGGTTATGACAACGACATTGCACTGATGAAGCTTGAGAAACCCGTGCAGACTTCCGAGTTTGTCAAACCTATTTGCCTTCCACCTAGTACCTACACCGATTTCCATCACAAAGAATGTATCGCCTCGGGTTGGGGCAAGTTAGATCACAGTGAGTTCCACATAAACTCGTTACATCACCATATAATCTCATCTCATATGTAGATAAAAAAGGTTCGGACGTCTTGCAAAAAGTGCGAATTCAGGTGTTCGATAACTCGTTGTGTCAGAAGGCTTACTATGCCAAGTTTAAAATTGCGATTCGAAGCTGGCATCTCTGCGCTGGAACCGATGATGAAAGAGGTAGCCTATTTATTTATACCAGTTATTACTTATTAATTGCTACTTTCATTGGAATTTACAGGAGGAAAAGGTACTTGTCACGTAAGTATAAATTAGGGACAGCCCCAACGTGAATTACAGTTACTAAGTTAATTGTGACAATTTTCAGGGAGACTCTGGTGGTCCACTTCAATGCAAGATTGGTTCTACTTGGTACCTAGCCGGTATCACTTCATTCGGCTCAGGTTGTGCCAAACCAGGCAAGCGCCATTAAATATTTCCAACTTCATCTTGTTAATTTTGATTTTTCTGTTATAAAAGGATTCCATGATGTGTATACGCGGATTACTTATTTTATGGAATGGATCAATCGACTGCGATTTCTTTACTAATTATTAGTCTAATACTTTTTTGTTTGCTGTATTTAATGTTTCTATTTCTTTATGTATAATATATATTTAATAAAACTCAACTCTTTTGTTTGTAATTTTTTTTAACTTAGACATACGATGAATCTTTAAAACTATCACAATTCGAATTCTAGTATTTTAACTGCAGACGTTGGCAATTTATATTTCACATTTAGTGAAGTTATGGTTTATTATCATTATAGTGAGTTTTCAGAGGAGAAGTAGCAACCGTTCTATATGAAAGGACAAGATTAGCGGTGACTGGCAAGTAAAATTTTTGTCATTTTGGTTGCGCGGCAAATTTAAATTTTTAGACACTTTGTACTTGACAATTCACATTTTTTTAATTTAATATTTTCTCTAAAATTATTAATGAAAATTTATTAATTTTTAAATAGACAAAATTAAACGCCCTATTTTAACGACCTATATTAATTTTTAATTTTTTTTATTTTCTTCATCAGAGAGATCAGAAAATAATATAAGTTGCACTGGTTGTGACTCAAATTCTGCTCCATATACTCTTATACTCTGTTGTTTTGCGTTTCTATTAAATAATAAATGAAATGTGCTAATCAAGTTTTTCAAAGTAAGTTATCTAAGTCTTTGTGTCTATTGTTCAGTGCATTGTTTACCATGTTTGGTACAAAATTCTCTCATTCTTGTTCACTGATTTTTACAAACCTTGATAAAGAGCAGAAAGGCCAACTTTTAGTATGTGTGAAGCAGAGATAGATGTGCCAAACAAAGTAGCAATCAATTTTTTCTGTGTAGTCTCAGCTATGTGGAAAGGTTCACCGAGAAACAACAAATACTTTGCTGCTGCTTTAGTCTTTTCAATGTTGATGGTTCTGGCATGGCCTGTTTCATCGGCAATTCTCAAGTCAGGCGGTGAAATAAAACCATCGTTGAGCAAGGAGTGTCTTTCAAGCAATTCAAATGGTGCCTTAGAGTGACGCTGTGAAAACGGAATATGACGTTCGATTGTATCATGGTATTTGTAAATATTTTTTGGTTCAAATGTTTCTTGGCACATAGTACACATCAATTTGTTTGACTTAGTTTTTACAAGAAGTGTGCCAGTAAAACGTTCAATCTCTCTCGATGTATGTCTCTTTTTTCTTTGAATTTCTCAAATTTTCGATTGTTTTCTTCATTCTGGTCCATCTTTGTTTCATGTGGAATAATCGCATTTTTATTTTTATGCATTTTTTAATGTTTGAAAACTTGATTAAGATTGTTTAGCGAAAACTTCACATTAGTGCAAATATTGCAATTTAAATCTGTGCAAATTCTATCAATGAAACTATATCTTTCACAACAATTGCCTAATTTGTTTAAATTGATTTTAGTTAAGCCATTTCGTTCTTGTGTTGGGAAATTGACAAAAAAGTATGAGAAAAACTTGAAATGTGTGCTTGAAGATGAGAAAGAAATTTTCGCTTTAAAACATTTCCGCAAGGTTTACACAAAATACCTGTTTTTGAACTTCGAAAATATTACAATTTCTTGAAATAAAATCTGATTCCACATCAGCTGATGATTTTACATATAAATCATTATTTACAGTATTGTTAAGTTCTAAGATCCCATTGGACAAAAATAGTGAAAAATCACAAAAATAATTCATTGTTTGCGTAAATTCAAACACGTTTTTTAGAAATACCAACTTACTAACTCTTACTCATATGTCAGTCACGGTTATTTTTTGCGTTTTTGAATGTTATTTTTTAAAGTTAAAAATTGCAAAATAATTGTGCAATAATAATTTTATAAAAAATATCAAAATTAAAAAATTGGTTTATTGTGAATTGTCAAGTACAAAGTGTCTAAAAATTTA
>DVQH01001976.1:0-11041 GCA_018231625.1 Papilio phestus | reverse complement strand
AAATATCATCATTTTTCTCCGGGACCAAACTTTTTGCAAAATGGAATCCAGTGTAGCATATACATACAACAAGACATCAATGTCGTTGAAAACTAGCAATAATAATGTTGAAACAAACAAGAAACCAGTTTGAGCTGAGAGGAGAACTACCCGAGGAAAGCCACTGTTTGGCCAACTTGGCTTGACTCTTCGCCGAGTCAATAGCTTGCATTGTGTTCAGGTGGGCTGTTAGAGACACTTTTTTGCTTTGAGCCTTTGCTTCTTTTAAAGCTTTATTGAATTTGGTTTCCACGATTTCGGCTAAAGCACTGCTTTGATTAATAAAGTCACGAAGATGCTTATCAATCGAAGCCCGGTGACCTTGACTCATCAAGTCAATGGCTAGTTGGCTTATGTCTTTGTAGGTCTGTTTATACTGGTCCAAATAGATTGCTAAGTTGTTCTCGAGCAGTGGATACTCTTCGATGGGAAATGGTTTGTTTCGGTGTTGGTTGATCTCCTTGATTGCCCACGTAGAACTTTTCTCGCCTCCGGATACCCAACTTAGAAATGGAATTAGCAGAACTTGTGTTCTCAAATCGGTAATTTGCAACATCACACTCTTCATGTGTTGATGACTATTGGTAAGGTTTTGATGCCATGTTTCGAGTTCCTGAAGCAATTGATCAACTCCTTGTTGGTTTGGAATTCGCGTTTGATTTTGAAATAATTCAAATTTGTTAACCTGATAAATCATATTATTTTGAAGTTCAGGGTAACTGATGCCTAGCAAAGATACTATATCAGCGTTCTTGGTAGGCACTATCAAGTGTATTGTAGCTGAAAATTGTATTTGATAAAAGGTAAAAAATCAAAATTGTTAAATCTTAAAAAATAATTATGCTTACCGTGCAACAAACCACAATTTGTCACAATTAATCCAAATAATAACACCTGAAACATCTTGTACTATGAAGATTTAGCGTAAAACGTTGAAATCAAGTAGATTTATAATGCAATATTATCTACATTGTTCTCAGTTTTTCTAATGAAACTCTAAACCCATTATTATAGTACTCTAAGAATATAGTCAAGTGTCTCATCTATATACAGTGTGTCAGTGTGCCATTGAATGTGTCAATATGTCAAATATCAACATTATTATTATTTCCATTAAGATCAAGTGATTGTTTATTATTATTGCTTATACAAATGATAATATAAAAGTTTCCCTAGATACTAAAATATTTTTGATTATTTATAAAAATTACTAGCCTCTAAGCCCTAACAATTAAGCATGACCATAAATATCAGCAAGTGTAGGTTTGTAAACTAGATGTATTATGACGAAAAAATTTGAATAAATGTGTGGTTTCATCAATGGCGAGTGTATGAGGTAAAAACAGAAAAAAATTAAAGCATTAGGTAATAACATAAACACATAAACTGAAAAAAATGCACCATTGAAGTAATTGATAAGCGTTATGTTAGATGAAATAAAAGTTTCACTTATTACTCTTCATTTATCCAATTCAATAAAGTGATTAGATTGGATTTATGGCATATCGTGCAATGATAATGAATATGCAATAAAAAAATAAACAGTTTGAATTAGTAGTTATGAACATTATGCATGCTTAGCTCTTTTCAAAAAGACAAGAGTTTTTATTTGAAACATTTCAAGTACTGTGTTTTTGTACAAGTTTCTCAAGTGCAATGCAAGCTTTTTGTTTGCTGTTGGATTGTTCGATTCGCTTGGCAGCTTGTTCCACTCGGTGCCTAGTGGCATCATCACACAGAAGTCTATCGACTGCCTCGACAAGTTGGTGCGGTTCAAAGTGGTACGGCTCAATTCGAACGCCAAACTGCTTCTCGTGGACACGTTGCGCATTGTCGTACTGATCACTGAACAGTGGCATTACGATCAGTGGTTTTCCACTGCAGATCGTCTCGGTGATGGTGTTGTTTCCACCGTGTGTGATCACCAAATCCACCAGTGGAAGTATGCTGGTCTGAGGCAGAAAACCCTCGCCCCACATGTTGCCTGGCAAATCGTACTCCTCACTCAACGGACCTTTAGATACTACATATTTGTGTGGAGTTTCACCCAGTGCACTCACAATCCGATTCATCAATTCAAGATCTATTGCACCCATCGAACCGAGCGAGATGTAGACCACCTTGTCACCCGGGTTCAATTTTGCTTTGAACTTATCGGGAAACTCGTACGGCTCGGGGATGTACCGGTTGAAAGCGTCAATCTGAATCACATTGTCGGGTGGTTGCGCAATGTCTCGGTAGTCGAGTTCTTCGGGATAACCGTAGATGTTCAAGTATGGTGAAGTCTGGATATAGCCTTTGCGCTCTATCGGTGGATAGCCAAAGTAGCTAAGTAAGCGATTTTGAGCTTCCTCTCCACGCCTACGCAGCGTTTCGAGAACATCTTCAAACTCATTCCAGGATGTGCGGTCAAAAGATGGAAGGCCTTTTAAGAGGGTTTTGAGCTTTAGACAAAATTTATTACAAGTAAACTTACCGGAAGCAGGAGGTGGCAATTGAGACGAGTTGTAAAGAACATTCGGATTAGCACTCCAAACCAGCACCCATGGAATTTGAGAATGGACAAAGCAGGGCAACACAAAGAAACTGTCTACCAGAATCACGTCTGGTTTGATTTCCTCAAGAATGGCTCGTACTTGAACCTCATCCACAATGCTCTTGTCAATCATCTCGCGCGTCATATGATCATCATCTGCCATAGCCTGTACCTTCTCTTTTGGGCTCTTACTAGACAACAGTCCCATTTGTTTCACCTTTTCCGCATAGTATTTGATCGGATTCTGTGTTTGCAAATTTTGATCATCCTCTAGTTTCTTGTCCTTCTTCGTTTCACCTTGCAAAACAATTTCGTCAAAGCCAAATTTGCTTAGTTTTCCAGTAAATCCAGGTTCAATTACAAAATAGATCTGATGGGATCGTTCGAGGAGAGCTTGACAGAGGCCAATCACCGAGTTGAGGTGACCTGCTGCAGCCATCGTGTACGCCAGAATCTTCATCGTTCAATTTGGAGTATTTGTGAAAGTGGGAAAGTCACTTTTAGCAAACACTTTCAAGTGTCAGTTCTCGCAAAACAAGGAATTTGTATTGCTTTTCACACACATCCACTTTCACTAAACATGAAATAAACAAACTATGAGAAGAACACTGAAGGAGTGCGTTACATGATGCGTACACTGCCTAAATTGCAGTGCATCATGTGTACATGTACAAATAGGTACTTTACTAAATTTACGGCATGCTTCAAACACGTGTACATCTGTTGACATAGCTATAGATTAGAGGTCGATAGAAATTTTGCTCTATCTCTACTGATGTACAGTACGTGGTGACACGATCTGCTCAGTTACTTTGACAATGAACTGTCAACTGTCAACTCTATTTTTAGAATTCCCTCATTTCAACACTATTTTTAGTAACACAAATATTTTTTAAAAATTATTGATATACAGATAGAAAACGTTTGATATAAAAAAATTTTGTTTCTATTTCGTTATGCCATCAAATATAATTTTCAAACATCATTGAAGCAATTAAAAATAATTCTACAATGTATCAATTTAAACGCGCTTGTGTTCTTGAACTATTTGTTCTAATCGCTGGCAGAGTTGATCTTTGCTATCGGAATTGACAATCCTTTCGGCGGCTTTCTTCATTCGCATCTGAATTTGGTTGTCTTCAAGCAATCGATTGACCGCATCCACCAGAGCATGTGACTCAAAGTTGTAGGGATCAATTCGAAGTCCAAATCCCTTTTCCTGGATGCGTTGGGCATTGTCATACTGGTCGGAGAAGAGTGGCATCACCAGCATAGGCTTACCAAAAGCAAATGTCTCGGTGACCGTATTGTTGCCACCGTGTGTGATGACCAGATCTACCAAAGGCAAAAGATCCACCTGTGGCAAGAATCTCTGGCCCCACATGTTTTCGGGTAAATCATACTCGTCGTGCTTGGGACCCTTGGAGACGACGTACTTGTGCGAAGTGCTCGCCAGTGCTCCCACAATCTTTTTCATCAAGGTCACATCCACCGAACCCATTGAACCAAGTGAGAGATAAACCACCTTGTCGTCAGGTTTAATTTTACTCTTGAACTCGGGTGGAAAGTCAAACGGTTGAGCAACCACCTCGGTGAAGGCTTCGATTCGAAAGAGATTGCTCGGCATCTGCACCAGGTCGCTGTAGTCCAGTTCTTGCGGGTAACCATAGATATTCAAATAGGGCGAAATGATAACCATCGAGTTAAACTTCACTTCGGGCAGGTTGAAATGTCGGAAAAGTTTGCATTGATACTCGTCCAGATTCTCCTGGGTTCCTGCTCGAATGTGGTCATATTTGTTCCACTCACTTCGGTCGTAAGATGGAAAGCCTAAAGTGAAAATGTTAATAATCAATTGGATAATGTCGTGCCCAAACCGCTAACCAAACTACGTCAAAAAACAAAGCAGCTAAAGTAACTCTAAATTAAAAATCAGAAATGATAGAAAAGATAGATTGATAAGTGTTAGGATATTATAATTATTAGAATATTATAAAATAGATAAGTTAAGATTCATTTACAATTCGGATTAGAGATTAGTTTTTAGGTTAGATGTACCAAAACTCAAATCCAGAACTAAAAACCCAAAACAATCGGGTTGTTTGTTTTTGTCAGTAAATAGAACAAACAAAAAGTAATCCAATGAATAGATACCAGTAGAGTGTGGTGGTAGGTTTGGTGAGTTGTAGACGAGCAATGGATTGCTGCTATGAATCAGTACCCACGGAATTTTTCCGTGAGCAATACTGGGTAGCACAAGAAAGTGACACACGTCGGCCACAATCAAATCCGGCTTGATACGTTCCACTGCTTCACGAAACTGTGGCTCAAAATCGATAAACTTTTGTAGCATTTCGTCGGTGACCAGTGATTTGAGGTGTTCCGCCTTCTCCAGTGGTGGCATATTTCGCATGAGACCAGTGTCAAGCACCTGTTGCAGGTGTCCATCCACCTTCTTTCCAGGCTGGTATCCCATGCTGGCTGGTTTGGTCCATCCAAGTAGAATCTCCTCGAATCCATACTTGGCTCCATCGCCTAAGTAGTTGTCCGCAATTACATAGTATATTTGGTGACCTCGCTTAGCCAAACTTCTCGCCACACCGAGACATGCATTCACGTGGCCGGCCGAATCAAATGGATGTACAAAGATTTTCATAGTTTCCACTTGTGAAACACTTCACGACCAAGTGTCAGCCAAAAAGAGTAGGTTATATCAAATGATGAAAAGCTTTGCAATTGACGTGTCTCTCTCGCAAGAATGATCAGTTCAATTCATCGGGCCATACGATAACTTTCAACGAGAGGTCTGTGTACTGTTACCACACATTGGATTGAGTGGCGAACATTGATAGAGCTGAGTAGTGATAAGCTTTGTGACATTAAGATATATAGTTAGTCACGGCAGTCCTTGTTCAAATAGGTTGGAACCGTCGCTTTAAGTTTGCTTTCCCCCGATTTCCCCTCCAGAAAGCAATAGATATGCAACTATTTGTTGATCTCAAATGCATTCGTGTACTTGTCCCTTGACCTTTGACAGATTCAGTCGACTGAATAGGTTTTATTAATCAATTTCCCAGTTTTGATTGACACCTTGCACAGTACAGATAAACAATTAACTATCTTCCATTTTTACATGATAAAGACAAAGTGCAATTGCTGTTGAATTGTGTCACATTGGATAAAAGTTTCAAATGTTTCTACTTGGTTTTGGACAAACTCTCTAATTGTTGACATAGCAAATCCCTGCGATCCGATTGAGTGATTCGCGTGGAAGCTTTGGTCATTTTCTCGCGAATCATCTCGTCACCTAGCATCTGGTTAATTGCTGCAACCAGTTGTTGAGCTTGAAAGTTAAAGGGATCTATTCGAAGACCAAGTCCTTTTTCTTGGATGCGTTGCGCATTGTCGTACTGATCGGCGAACAGTGGCATCACGATCATAAGTTTGCCCGCGTGAAAGGTCTCGGTGAGAGTGTTGTTGCCACCGTGAGTGATGACTAGGTCCACCAAAGGTAGAATTGCCACTTGTGGAAGGAAAACATCGCCCCACATATTCTCTGCCAGTTGATACTCCTCATGCTTTGCCCCTTTGGACACCACGTACTTGTGTGGTGTGTCTGCCAGTACTGCCACAATCTTCTTCATCACATCCACATTGGCAGAACCAGTGGAACCAAGTGACACGTAGACCACCTTGTCACCGGGCTTGATCTTGCATCGAAACTCGGGTGGAAATTCAAATGGCTCCGGTGCCACACGAGCAAAGGCGTCTATTCGAAAGAGGTGCCCCGGCACTGGCACTATGTCAGTGTAATCCAACTCTTCGGGATAGGCGTAGATGTTAAGGAAGGGCGATAGAATCACATCCGAGTCCAATTTAACTTCAGGATAGTTGAAGTGTTTCATCAGTTTGTTCCATCTCTCTTCCAAATGCTTTCGAGCTCTCTCTCGGACCGAATCAAAACTGTTCCAGTGTGTACGATCATTAGTCGGATAACCTGTTAAATGAAATAAAATAATTGAATACAAATACAAATGCCTGGAACAGGTTGAGAGCTTACCAGAGCCAGGAGGCGGCAAATCAGGAGAGTTATAAACTGACAGTGGATTGCTGCTGTGAATCAGTGCATAGGGAACTTTTCCGTTGTAGATGCAAGGCCACAGCACAAAACGACAGATATCGGCAATGATCAAGTCCGGCTTCTCTCGCTCAATCGCTTCGGCAAACTGAGGCTCGTACTCGATGAACTTCTTCAGAATTTCATCATTCATGACAATGCCACTCACTGTTTCTGCCTTCTCCAGTGGCGTCTTGTTGTCAAGCAGACCTAGTTTGAGAATCATGTCCACATGGTTGTGAGCGTGATGTTTCGTCTTGTGGCAATCTTGCTTGTGATGGTCAGAATCCGAACCACTCTTTCGTAGCAAAATCTCTTCAAAGCCATACTTGGTGATGCCTCCAGCGTACGATTCGTCAATCACAAAGATGATCCGGTGGCCTCGTCTGGCCAACGCCTGAGCCAAGCCAATGCAAGCGCCGACATGGCCAGCAGCATCGATTGAGTGGAAAAAGATCTTCATAGTGCTTGTTGCAAAGGTAAGCCGAGTCTTGATCACAGTGTGCTCCTACGTCCAACTCGTCCTCTTTATATAGCTAATAACCACCGGCTCGGTGCCATGGGCAGATGTTTCCAGAAGCTCAGTCTTCTTTTCAAAATACTCGCCATAAATGGATGAGAAATACGTGGAATGCGACTTGAAGGTTTACTTGGCGCAACACACGATCCACACCAAAACACTGCTCACTGAGACAATGATGACAGAACGACAGATGGCGCTGCATGTCTCTTCGACCACTTGTTTTGTCTTTGAGTGTATGAGAAATTGGTACTTGACCTTCACAACGCCCTTGGCCAGGATTCTGTGCTACTTTGCCTAAGTGGTGTACCATGTGGTGTACACGAACCGTGGTGATCTGCATGGTTTTAATTACAAAACATGATGCAAGAGTGACCACAAACTCACCTTGCATGTTATCTTTGATAGACTAGATTATTCATTCAATCATCAATTTTAGCCTCAAATTTAGGCATTGGTCTAAAAGTGTGACACGCCATCTATATGCTTTTAATGAACTCTCAATGTTGTCACACTTTTCCGCCAATCTCTGATAGTAAGATTACACATATATGACACTTCATATAACAAATAAAATAATGTTTAATAATAAGCATTAATATTAATTTACAATTAATTATAATTTATAATAATTTGAACCTAGCTAGAGTTAATTCCCGATTTGACACGATTGCACTTGAAGAACATTTGTTCCAATGCAATGCAAGCTTTTTCTTTGCTATTCGATTCTGTGATTCGTTTGGCAGCTTGACGTAGTCTCTGATGAAGTTGTTCATTGTTCAACAGTTGATCCACTGCTTCGATCAATTGATGATCTTCAAAATCATAGGCTTCAAGGCGAATGCCATAGCCTTTTTCGGTGATTCGTTGTGCGTTGTCAAACTGGTCAGCGAACAGAGGTAAAACGATCATCGGTTTGCCACAGTAAAAAGCTTCGGTTACAGTGTTGTTGCCACCGTGCGTGATCACTAGATCAACCAGTGGTAACACTTTGGTTTGTGGTAAATGTTCCCTACCCCACATGTTCTCAGGCAACTCATACTCCTGGTGCAATGGACCCTTGGATACAATGTACCAGTGTTTGCTCTTTGTCAACGCTCCGACTATTCGTTTCATCAGTGCGACATCAATTGAACACATTGAACCAAGCGAAATGTAGACCAACTTATCACCGGGACTAATTCGTTGCGCAAACTCTTCTGGAAGACGAAATGTCTCATTCACCTGTCGCATGTAGGCATCGACACGGACAAAGTTTTCCGGCATTGGCACCAAATCGGTGTAGTCAAGTTCTTCCGGGTATCCATAGATGTTCAAGAAGGGAGACATGAATGTGATTGTTTTCTGCTCAACCATTGGGAACTTGAAGTGAGTCATCAATCGATTTTGGTAGTCAGCGGTTTCGTCACGATACAGTTGCACTACCTTGTCATACTCTTCCCACTGGCTCCGGTCATAGCTGGGTAATCCTGTTAAATAGAAAATATTTGTAAAATGTAATGATGAATTTTTTTAAAAATCATGTTATGTATAAAACACTCAAAACTAACACAAATGGATCTAAGCCAACCTAAAGTATTGATACCTAATAAGTATTTTTGATTCAAGTCTATGGTAATCATTTGAAGTTTGAAAAGTTTTAAATTCTAGAAAATCTTCCTATATTACGCTTACAGTATAGCTCTAAATAAACATAACAGAAAATATTTCTACACGCACTGATTTATCTTGTTAAATTATCTTTTTTTCTGTTTTGCAAACTAGTGTATAGGAAAGTTTTAAATATGACTCTAAACTTAACCAGTATTTTTTTCGAAAACTTTCTCCTACACTGTTTTGTGTTGTGGTTACTTTCAAGACCAGTAACACAATTGAGTGTATGAGAAAGTTCCCGAACAAAAATACTGGTTAAGTTTAAAGTCATATTTTAAACTACATCAACAAAGATAATGAAAGTTGGATTGGTGTTTACCTGATGAGTAGGGCGGAAGATCTTTTGAATCGTACAGCGCCAATGGATTGCCACTCTTCACCACCACCCATGAGATATGACCATGAATAATACACGGTGGCACCAGAAAGTGGTCCACTAGGATCACATCCGGTTGCTCTCGTTCGATAGCCACTCGAACTTGCTCGGACACAGCAACACTGCTGCGCAAACTCTCCTCGGCCATTGTGTAAACTCGCAGTAGACGAGCTTTTTCATACGGTGACCGATTGGAAAAGATTCCCGCTTTCTGCAAGTGTTGCGCAATCAACCGAGCCGGATTGACCTTCTCCACCTCGGAGGCTCCGTCGTCGTGAAGCAAGATCTCTCCAAAGCCATGGCTTCGAAACTTTCCCTGGTGTGCCAGATGGGTGAAGAAGTGCACCTGGTGACCACGGGCTGCCAACGCCTGCGACAGTCCAATGCAGGCATTCACGTGACCTGCCGCGTAAATCGAGTAGACTAGAATTTTGAGTGGTTTTGCTTGGTGGCTCATCGTTATCGTGCTACAGTTCTTCCTATACAAGCGGCAAAGTGAGCCAAGGCAACAAATCTCTCTCCTAAAGCATGCTTGCAAATATATTGCACACACATTTGTCTCTTATCAAGACCAATCGAGTTACTGATTAAGAACAAATCAATCCTATTGAAAGCAATTGAACAAAATTGGCACAAGTCATATTTAAATATTTTAGCTCACGCGCAGTGTACAATAGATTGTGTAACTTTTTTGAAATGTAATATTTTCTACTATCATGAAAAATTAAGTATAACTTTAGAAAGCTTTTGACAAAATTTGAGAATTTTTTGATTATAGATCCGTATTCCGTGAGATCCTTGAAAACTTGGTATTTTGGTTGACTGGATTGACGTTTCTAATGGGAGGAAAGAGACGCAAACTATCTCAAAAATCTCAAAATTAACTATAAATTTTTAAAAATTATATTTGATTTTCTCTAGATTCACAAACTAGTTTTTTGTAAGTTTTTAAAAAAATATTTCATATAATTAATTTGAACCAACTCAGTAGAGGTTAGGATGTGATTGAATTTTAATAAAATTAAAAAAAACTTGTTTGACTCTTAAGTGTAAGAATAAACCACTCTGCTATTTTTACTTTTGGTTGATTGCAAAGTTTTTTCTTGTGAAAAACTGATTAATCAATACGTTGAATTAATTTTATGCATAGTAATGCAAGCAGTCACTTATCTTATACAGTCGTCCCCCCTTATCCGAACCAATAATTGTTGAGGGTAGTTCGGATAACGCAAAAGTTCGGATAAGGGGGAAAGGTCAAAAATTCAAATTTTCAAACTCCCAGTTCGGATAAGGGGGGGTTCGGATAAGAGGGGTTCGGATAAGGGGGGACGACTGTATTGTTTGATATACAAGTGATTTATGGAAATTATGTACGTTTATCTAGGAATTTTTTTTGTATATTTTGTTTTTCTTTGAATAAGTTAAGTGTTCAATGTGAGAAGTAAATATGTTTTGCAGATTGCAAAGTTCCTAGGAAAACTTGCTCGATTCCTGAAAGCTAAAAATTAAATGATTCTTAGAAATTGTTTGATTGTATCTTATTGTTATCTGAAGGGGAAAATATGTTATGTGTGAAAATGTTTGGTTTATTTCGTTGATACCAGTTTTATTATTTTTCCAAACCATCAAGTTACAGTGGTAATTCTACTTTTCTTATAAGATAACTATGGAACAGGGCCGGATCTTCCATTAGGCAGAATAGGCAACTGCCTATAGTGCTCTGGCCAAACCAAAATTTTTTAAAAAATTAATTTTTACATATTTGCGTGTTAGAAAACGATAAAAGACAACCTAAGAACT
>DVQH01001975.1:0-11046 GCA_018231625.1 Papilio phestus | reverse complement strand
TACGTAGGCCCCGCCTCCTACGGACAACTCAAGACTTGGCGCGGGCGCGGCGGCGGTGGCGAATGCTGCGGGACATGAACTAGCAGACTTTTCTCACAGAGAACTGCTATTCGGGCTCACAACAACAGGCAAGCTTAATAACTTAGTAATTTGGGATTGTTTTTTTTTCCTTTTTCACGTACACACCACATCACTCTTACACGTACATAAATGAATGCCAGTTTCTAAAGCACTGTTTTATTAAAGAAACCTCGCTTAAGACGTATAAAAACTTTTACTTTATTATTTTTAACATTTGACTAACATTGTCTAGTATATTTATTATCGTTCTAATTCGTAGAGAAGTGAATTCTTCAAGGTACGGCGTCCATTAAATTTGTCTCATTTAAATTTGTTGGTGAAGTGTTTCCTAAAATTTATGCAAATAACTGAAATTCTCCAACTTGCAGAATCTTACTTGGAATTCAATGCTCAAGACTTGGAGTTCGGTTTTAACGAAAGTCGACGGGACCGTATTTTGCGTACATTTGTACGTAACGCCTACTATTATCATCTTAATGAGATTTATTCTACTTTGAAAAATGAGTACACGGATTGGGATAAACCGGTGCAGAATCCTTTGAATGTACGCGACGCGACCCTCGAGGTGAGTAAAGCTTTATAAAGCTCTCTACTAGTATTATTTTATTTTATTTTAAGAATGTCTTTTCATTTTCTTTTCGCCCCTAACCACAAGCTCATTAAGAACGCAGTTCCAATTATTTTTCATCCGAGGCACATCGATATCTCATTTGGTCATAATTTAAGTCTCAATCGGTTTTTGCAAGTCATTCAATGACTTCGTAACGCACAAAGGAAGTTAATGACACTCGCGCGCGCTGAATACAAAATAGAAGCTCTTTGACTGAAGATGACTGGCAAGCATATGATTCTTTATGGTTTCAATTTAAAGTTTATAAACTGCTACCGCTTTATTCAGGTATACTTTTGTATTATAGAATAGACACTAGACTAGACCTTATAAACTCATTTATATAGTATATTCATTACATTTTAACTTTAAAATTAGTGCAATTGTTTACATATTAGTTATTTTCGATTATTAGGATAAATTTGTCTTCTGGGCAGAATACGAATCAATTAATGTACCATAAACATAAAAAAAATTATATCATTCTTACATTCTATTTCCAGAAAACATTACGCCATAAATGGCGATCTCTTATGGCGTTTTCTTTTAAGAAAAATCTTAAGATCGGAATAATTTCTCGATTTAACACGTTGAATTTTTTTAGATTCTGAGTGATGGGCGTACCGCAGCACCTTTGATACGACTAGGGTATTTACATGCCCTAAGAGGTGGTACAACTTACTTTACACATTTCCATCATCTTTCTCAAGATAAAGATTATCCACAGGTAAATTAACTTCGCTCAATTATTGGAAAAATCATATACTTTGTACTAATAATCTTTAATGATAAACTGACAAAACTCTGTAGATATGAGTACTTCTATTTAGTCTTATTAAAATTCGTAGCGACCGGGTTCCGTGCACGGAGAAGAATTACCATATTACTTGGGAGTGCCATTCTCTCAGAATCATCATCAGAACTTTTCGCAGCAAGAACAGCGCGTCTCGAAGATTTGCATGCATTACATATCCAATTTCGTAAGATACGGGTAAGAAACTAAATACATATTTACATAATTAAACAGCTTAATTCAGTCATTTCCTTCTAATTCATGTCCTTAATTCAGATACGTGTAACAAATTACAGCATCTTTTATATTTTTGTAATTTCATTTTGATTTTTTTAAAGAGAGTTGCTATATTTGTATCGTTAGTGAAGGCAGCCGGACATTCGATGCTGATTGTTTGTAAACATGCATTCCATCTTTGCTTTGGAGCAGCAACAAATCCTCTCTTGTTACTTATATGGGACGGTTGTTGTTTGCGTCGTATCCACTTCAATCTTTGACTTTGCATTGAAATTTTCAATAGGATTTTAAGACTTAAGATGGAAATTAATAAATTTATTCTGCTTCGCCAGTAATCCCAACGACCCATCGGCTACTCCTCCACCTAGTACATTACTAGGGGAGACACAGCGACTCGGGCCCGATCAAATGCTATATTGGGACACGTATGACACAATCAATCAGCTATATATGGAAATTAGTAAGTACTTAATGTCTATTAAAACAAAATCCAAATTTAAAGTCTACGCAGTAATAAAGTTCATAAAAACAGAAAAATACTTCACCTAGGTAATAAACCAGAGATGCGGAACCACTATCGAGGTCACAAGATGTCGCTATGGCTGTCACTCATCCCGCAACTTCATCGGCCTGGCAACGACTTGCCCGATGCCGCTATGCGCCACCATCACTTCCAAGACGACAATGCTAATTACTACGAAGGTAAGGGACTAAATTCAATAACTGTTTTTGGATAAATATTTAAGTACAGCATACAATTCGTCTGTTCATTTATTTTAGGTGCTGTAAGACCACAATCAATATCGAGGGCGCACATTCCACATGTTGTAAATGTTGACAACCCGGGGCGCGGAGAAGGACGTAGTACGCCTTCTTCTCGATCAGCTCAGTCGAAACCTTCCCCCGCCCCACCGGTCATATCTACTGAGTGCCCGCCGAACGCAACGGTCGCACCAGTACACCCGGACGATGCGTTGCTCCGCCGATTGGCGTCTTCTCATTATCAGTCCTACACGGCCGCGCTCACTGTAACCATCGCAGTCGGATGTTTTCTTCTGTTGCTAAACGTGCTGATATTTGCCGGCATATATCACCAACGAGGATCACGACCGAGACGTTCGAAAGATGACCTGGGCGAGGCGGGCAGTTCGTCTTCCTCGGACAATTATGATGCTAAATTAGATTATGAAATTCGTGCTTACGACGGAAAAGGGTTCGGTTTCGATTGTAAGTCGGCTCACGTGTCACGAACTTCAAGTTCGAAATATGATTTACGGACGTTATCGGATTGTGGAGAACCCACGTTTGGGGAGTACAGTTGTTACGACGAGAAACATCGAGCCGCTTGTAATTCTTTACCGGATGTCAGTGTAGGTAGTGCGATAGAAGCGGGAAGTGTTGTGTGCATCGATACACAAAAGCCGGATATACAAAAAGTGGAAGGGCGTATGCAGCCGGATCCAATAGGCAGAACGAGTACATTTGAACCACGAGTTGTAGATAGTTCAACACAAGTAAAATTCGGGCCTGTGCCAGATTCCGAGGTTCCATCAGATTCTAATGGAGACTCTGAAAACGGAGCGGCCGGAGGTTCGGGAATCTTGAGGGCTCCCCCAACAAACACGGCCCCAATGCCTCCTGGAATTATGAAAAAAAGAGTACAGATACAAGAAATATCCGTATGAGAGTTTCTAACTATCCCTGAGGTGGTTATTAACAAAAGGACAAAGTTGTGATTTATCAGCCTAATTAAAACTATATATACCAAGACTAATGTTACGATGTGTAAAGTTATGTGTAAATATTGTAAACAAATTATTTATAGTGCGAATGAGGGATGACGTATTCAATGATGCCAGTGAACGAGTTGTAAATATATGTACATGTAAATTGTGGAGATTTAAAACATTTCAATCGTATATGAGGTAGAATTGAAGATAATGATATATGACAAGTTAAAGACAGATTTTCGTTGTTCCAAAGTTATTCTGCCATGTTACTTGTGTGAACGTTAGTTACATATATCTACATAAGTTAATCACACATATTTTCTATTTGTTACTCGATTCCTATCTTCGACAAATTGAGAACATTGTATAACAGGTATTATGAATGTGCTTATTACAATAAGTGAGTAACCAAAGACTTATTGAAACATAGGAAATGTGTATATAATTTTATCAAAAAGAAGTGTTTCAAGTGAACAGTGTAAATTGCATTTAATATGTTGTGATTTTGTAAAGTTAATTTAAGTGAGATGTGTTAAGTTGGCGTAGTTTTTGATAAGTAAACTCATATTAAAACAAGCAACAAATTGAAATTTGGACGAGTACACATAATATGGACTAGACTATTTTATTATTTTAATGAAACCACAAGTTGCTTTAATTTTTAATATTATATGGTATACAGGGTAATAGACCACAAAAGAAACAGTTTAAGGAATTGTTCAACTATGTCGACTGCATCCGAACTCATCTCGTAACACGTTTTCACTATCATTTGTTTTGTTACCAAATAAAGTGTAACGTTTTAGTAAATACTGTTATGTTTTGTTATCTAAACCCCCACATACCATGTATAACTTTTGCCTACCCATCCGTATATGTTATAAATATGTTTGAAATATAAATATCTAATATTATGTATCACTATATTAAACTGCTTGCCGCGTACTCGTCCAAAATTAACAGGAATTGATAATTTATTATCACATTATGATGATTTCATTTTAATATAAGTTATGACAAAATTGTGACAAAATGTGACTCATTCTAAAAGAATAAATATGTAACTATTTGAAATTATATAGTTAATGTGGAATTGATATAATATAATAGGGAATTCAAATCGTATCATATTGTGTAATGTTAAATTAAATCTTTATTTATCAAATGTTTAATTTTTTCATAATAATTAATTAATTGCAAAAGTTATAAATATACAGCAATTTTTAAGTCTTGGATGGAATTGAAAATTTTATGGTTTACCAAAGATTTCGTAGCGTAGCTTTATATCTAATTCAAAAAATGTAGTCCAGTAAATTATCACAACATCTAATAATTTTGTGTTTATTAGATAAATAGCATCAATGTTAGGTCTATTGATATTTTATCAAGTACCGCATTTGTGATACCTAAACTCATTATAGAAATTTATGCCCCCAATGAATTAAACGGTGTAGGGACTAATTGTAAAAATATCAGTCTTTGTATAATTCCTTAAGTGTTATTACAACTTTATTTCAAAGTTGTTTTTAAAAAGCAAGTCAACAATAGTACCTACACTCAACATCAAACTAGATGTATGAATTAAATGAAAAAGTTTATTTTGTTTAAATTAACGAGGTGATTAGCATAAAAAACAGAATCAACATTTTGTTACAATTTGGTGTATTTGAAAAGTACATAAAATATGGTGTCAAATAAATTTTTGTGAAATTTAGTTTTGTGTTTCATTGTTCTTGTTACTGAAAAGGTGACAAAAAAACAAATTTAGTACATTAAATAAATAGGAAATCTGTTTCTAAATTCTGTAGCAAACTACAGTGTCAAAAAATTATTCTGCAATAAACTAACGTGAAAATTTGCGAGAAGGTATTTGTTGCGTCATCGGTTACACTTTTATTAGATTTGTCAGGCGCAAACTACAGTGACAAATCTCATACATGTTTTGTCGACAATGGGACGAATACTTTATCGAATGTTTTAGTACCATGTCCCAGATACAAATTGTTAACGAATTCAGAACGATAAAACAATTTTCCGTTAAACACGGAAAAAATGTTTTTCCAGCAGAGCGGGTCTCATTTAACAAACAAGTTTCCTGTTTGTCAACGAAAACATTTACACATTCCACTTAGTGCAAAATAATTGCATTTCCACTGGAACATGTGAGAGAGTTCGAGGCTTGTAACGAACGAGCCGGCCGAATGAAGCGAACCGCGAAACCTTCAAATTGAATTTTAAGCATCCAATTTGTTTGCGCGGTGCCGCCTGTGCCGGGTTACATCAACGCAGGCGTAGCCCACACCGATTGTTCCCACACTCGTAAAGCGATTTTTGCCAGCCCATATGTCGAGGTCAGGCGGGATTTTTATGAATTATTTATACTTCTGCATGTGCCGTTTCGCGATACACCTATTTTTGTCGCGATGATTAAAATTTTATTTTGTTGACGCAACTTTTAACTTAGTTCCATGAATGTTTATTTAAAAGATAGCTTTACTTTCCTTTTTAAGTTAATAAACAAAGGTGTATATTACGATTAGGTACGACTATATTATGTTTAAAGCAAATATAGCAAAATCTAAGAGTCGTTACGCTGTTAGCGTTATAGTGTAAGATTTGTAGTCTAATTTCCTTGACAATTCATTTGCTGAATTTAAATTTCAATAAAGTGGCAACAGATGTGTTAGGTTACCGCGCGAGCAGCACTAGGGCACTTGGAGTGGCCGGCGCTCGTCTTAATTGTCAATGAACATTAGTCCCCGGCGGCGCGGCCCTTGCTCCCACCGAATAATTAACGAACTTCCGCGATTTTCGAGTTTGTAAATTGCCTCATGGTCTCGTCGACCCGCGTTCTGGTTTGTCGGAATAAATTATGTCCGCTATAAATTAATCTCAGTGTTTTAAAAACTCCGTTTTATCTGCAAACTGCAGGATGGTGTTAAATGTTTTAGTTACTTTCCGTGAAAAACTTTAGTGTAATATAGTACGGAAATAACAACGGCCTTATTATAGGTAGGTAGTAGGAAGACAATTTAAGCATTTAAAAAATAAACTTGTTAAGTGCATCAAGCCCGAGTTCAAAGAATGTAAGGTATTTAATGACAGCAGACAAGCTGAGGCCGTAAAGTATCAATTTTAATTGAAAATGAACGTGGCGGAAGCAATTTGCTTGTGGATTTTATACCGCAAACAAAGACTTTTTGCAGTGAAGGTTTCCTTTCTTTTGTGAGAATAACAAAAAGTTAAAAATGCCTCGTCCCAAGATCTATTTTTATCAAAATTTTCTTCAGTATTCATACTAACTGTCTAAGAACTTTTTTAAATACAGTCAATTGGAAAGTTTACGATTTTTCGTTATTGTTGTTACTTGCATTTGTATCCGCTGCTTTGTATTGCTTATATTGAGGTCGAAATGAGTATGTGCTTTGTGCACTGTGCCTCGCGGCACTGCGTACAGCGAAAGCGTGTTCACAGTGCCACGATATTGTACGATAATGTCGACGGTAAACACTGTTTAGTTTGAAAACTGAACCATAGTCTAGCAACAAACATAGCGCGCGTGTGGTTTGGAAAATTCTTTTATATTGTATTAACCGACAATACATGTTGCAAATTTTAGGAAAATTTAAAATAGGCAGGGGTTGCCTAGATTTTACTACGATTGCATGTTGGGACGAGCTTTTGCTTGTTATAAACATTAATTTGGATTACAAATTAAATCCTTTATTATTAGACAAATGTATATAATATAAAACCGTATATTTCGATCAAAATCTTTGCTTAGCGTGCAGGTCACAGGAATGTAGTATTTTGTTTGATTCAGAAATACAAACATGTAATCTCAACGTTAATCGTATAAAGAAATTAATTGCAAATAATATAATATGAAATCCCTACGTACTCTAAAATTAAAAACTTTTATTCGCGGAATATCGAATGTTCGGTATTTTCCTGAAAGGATTGAAAATGTAAGCTCACAAAATGACAGAGTATTTTTTTGCTACAGCTGTACTTTTTATTCGCCGTGGACATACGCGTTCGCGGCGTGGCTTTTACCTGTTATTATATTTTTACCCAAAATTGAACTTCACGTGTTTTGCTTGCTATTTTAAAATAAACATGGTAAATTAAAACATACTAAAGTTAGTTAATGGACTTCCATTTATCAACTCTTTTCCTATTATATTGATAATAATCAGGTGTGTATTTTTCTAACAGTTATAGAGATGAAAAAAAAAGAGGTTGTTCCTATTATTTTGTTAACTCGGCCGTTTTACTGTCTACATCGTGTTTATTGATACATTAATTATACAAAAAATAGGTGCGTTATTTCAATTTGGTAAAACTCATGAGCATAGGATGCAGTACTAAAAATGTTACGGAAAAAAATAATGTTAAAAAACTTTCATTTCGAAATATTGATATGTCAAGTTTCATATAACGATACGATTCCGCATCAGCAGGAATTATCAATTATTACACGAGATATCGTATCGTATACATCGATTTTATGTCAATTACCATCGTGAATGGATTGCGTAGCTTTTGTTGGGAAATTGTCATCTTGATAAATGTGGATTATGTTATGATATACTTTTTCTGTTATATTTTCTACGTCAAAACTCAAGCGTGTAAAAAGCATTACTTTTGAAGATTTAATCTTAACATTCAGGGTCAGAAAGTATTTTCATATCATAAGACTCATATAAATGAAAGCCATGTAGTCTATGCAGTTACATTTTCCCTTTTGTGATTTGAAAATGCAAAAATAAAATCGTGAAAAATTGATGCCAAATTGTTCCCTTTAAAATCGTTGAGACTACATGCTACTTAGGGAGTACTAGAGACCGTAACTCTCGTAAATGAAGGGCCAGCCGTCAAAACGAGCGACCGTGTCGGGGGACGTAATGGGAGTGACAAGGGTTTCTCAAAATGATAGAGGGAATTTCAAAGGTTTCCGTGAATACTCGCATTTTACGACTCTCCTAAAGATATCAGTTTCATCGATTTACTATTTCTGAAATTGTCTTTTGACTACGTTTCTATGTTGATCTGTGAATATTTTTCAAATTCAGAGCAAAAACTGTTTTATGTTCTAACTAAAAAGTTTCTCACGCATTTTATTCTCTAATCAATGTAAGTACCTTAAAGTTGTTAAAAAACAACACACGACTTTGAAATTACGTAGCGCTTAACACTGTCTACGGTGCAGCTGTAGAGGTCTGCCTACGTAGCTACGATAATATCGTAGAACGACAATATAAAAATAGAAATGGATTCAATTTTCATTTTTGTTAGTTGTGGATTATGAAATGTTGTCTTTTTATTATCTATTGCTTGTAAATTTGAGTAAATTTGAGTAATGAAAATGTTTTTTTTTATAATAAATATCGAGTAATGTCGAAGCTTCATTTCAGAAACTATTTAGTTAATTAATGTCTAAAATTGTTTTTTCAATCTTTACAACATAATCTTTATTTTTTACTATGTTGAGTGACACGATAAAAAATAAACATGGTAGACGAGGGATAAGCTTGTATAAGGAAATTGATAATGACAAGTGTATTTAAATCTAAGTAAAACTGAAGACCGATAATCATGAATGTCCGAAAATTGAAATATGACTATGCTATCTGCTAAGTATTTATTTGAAAACACTGTGTAACTTAGAACATCTACTATATGTTCCAAGACATAATTCTTTAACGTAGCGAACTACAGAAATTGTAGATGCTCACAATAAAAATAATAATAGGCTTAGTGCTCACTTCGCATTTTTGTTTGTTTAACATACCCTATCATCCCTACCCAGTCAAACTTACGTCGTTTTTTAAACAAATGTGTCCCGATGAAATTTTTTAAATAACACAGGAAGTACAAATTTTCCCTTATTAAACCTCATTGAAAAATTAGATTTTCAACTCAATAAATTTTGACTCTATTACAATAGGCATTGTCTGTTGTTAAATGGATGAAGCAGGAGTTTGGCGTAACGGATTTGATCAATGCTTCTTCTAAAAGAAGACAAATAGCGTAAACGATTATCAACGTTTTCTTTACAAAATTTCTGATCATGATAAAAATACTATCCACAAAAGCAAATTACAGTTAAGTACATTTAAAATATAGTAAAAGAAACCATGAAAAAGTTTAGACAAAAATATAGGAATTTAATCGTACTTCTATTGTGGTTTAATACCAGTTTCTGTATGAAGAAAAAAGTCCTAGTCAACATTATATTAAGGGAGTGCAGAGAGAATTAAAATACGACCGCAAATTTTTACTGAAATTAATCAGTCAGGATATAAGGATTTAATACAATAGTATTTACAATATAGTATTAAACATATTAATAGTACGCTTGTAAAATAGATTCCTCCTAGTTACCTCGACCAGAGTATCCAGTCTAAAGACATAAATACAAGAAATCCAAACGTAACTAGATACCGTTTGTTCAATTGTAACAAATGAAACCGCTGCACTGTCTCAGTTACAAATTAAATCGACTTGGGCGTCTAGATTTACAGATATATGGGCTCCACCTGTGCAATATCTCTCGCTGTTGGTAGCCAGAATGCCCAATAATTTTCTAAGGTGTAATAAACATTCCGTTACTATTCCTCACCAAATGTTACAAGTGATATATCCAGTAAACTATACTTTTATTTTACAGGAAGCTTTAGTTCAAATGTAATTCAATTCTGGTGAAAAATAGAATTTCATTTTTGAAAAGAAAGGTTGTCAAATAATTAGGACCCAGAAACGAGCTCAGAAGCGCTTCAATTATTTCACCCACAAATTGATGACCGATATTATGTCGTTTTTATTGTTTTGTGTTCTCTTTATCACTCTTTTAGCTTGTAATAAAGTGTAAAGGGATTCTTTTATTTTTCTTTTTATACGTACAAAAGAAATAGATTCGAGCGATCAAAGTATCTGATACAATCTTCTTTACTTTATAGCGTCATAAGGATGACCCATTGCGGATATAACGATGACACGTCCCGAGGTGCTAAAACGTTTTTATGGTTTTCATACATGAATACTGCTTCTTTCGCAATGTTGCTTTATTTTTCTTGTTTATTAAGTGACGAAAGTAAAGCGATTGCATCACTTGAAAATTACGAGTACATACACACCAGACGGTCTAAGAGTATTCTTACTAGTTTAGTATACATGATAATATAACTAATATAGTGTAATTAGTAGATAAAAAATGCCATAGGTACTCTACAAAAAATAACTAAGTTTAGAATTTTCATATGATAAACAAAGCATTTATTTTCCAACTATGCCCTCTTTTTAAAGAGCACTTCCGGTTGTCATTTCCGAATGTTTAAATAAATCCGCCTTTTTTTAAACGTCTACTTGAAACCGTCGCAAAATTGGTTACGCTTAAAACTTTTGTAAGATATTAATTTTGGAAAGTTTTGATAACAAAGCTTATAACTGTCAGTTGAAAGACTTAAGGTAATAGGCATCGGAAACATGATGTTTGTTCTTGATTGTCAAATTTTATGCTTTTCAAAGTTTACTTTTTTTTTTTTTATGACTGATTTGTCACTGTTTGCCTTGAAGAGGCATTTACAGATTCA
>DVQH01001974.1:0-11048 GCA_018231625.1 Papilio phestus | reverse complement strand
AAAAAGAAAGAAGTTATTAAAGTGAGGTGATCTATAAACTAAATAATGTTAAAATACGTAATCGTCGAATAATGAATTACTTTTACCTCCGTCTCTTCTGTTGGTTCCTTATGGAAGGTGGTATTAGGATGCGATCTTGCAAACTCCTCGTGGTCCAAGGTGATGGTTGCTCCGTTCTCAGTGACGGTGACGATACCGACGTCGTCCAGTCCCAGGTTCATAGCCAGGTCGCTGTTGGTTTCCTCCTGTAAGTCGGGGCGCTGCAGGAGATGGTCGGTGGCAATCTGATCGTCCATGTCCGGTCGGGGCACGCTTTGGTTAATAATAACGGGTGGAGCTGAAATACAAACAGTTTCATAAGAAAATTTTAACATAAAGATTTGTAGTCCAGGACAGTAAGGACCGCAGTCATGGTCCAAATACTCACGTGTGTGTGGGCGGTGTGGGTGCTGGTCCTGCGTATGGTCCTGTGCCGGGGAGCCGGCGAACAGCAGCTCCGCCTCCGGGAATAGTTCGGAAGCAGACGGTGAGTCCACGCCCAAATCCTCGCATTCCTCTGATAACGATTTCTACAACCGAATTATTACTTGTTTCATTTAATAAAAACAGACATAATAAGCATTTTCTATTTTATTTTAAAAGTATTTAAAAATGTTCCAATGTTGAAGAGTGATTCGTCTTCCAATTTTCTTGTCAGTGTGTACTAAGTTAATTTGTTTTCTAGTTAATTGATTGTCAATTAAGATGTTTTTACTTACCTGAAGTCTTAGCTCATGTTCTAAAATGGCATACTTGTGCCTCAGGGCTGCGGTGGCCACGTGTGTCAATCTATGTTGACGGTTTGATGTAATGTCTCTTTTCTGCACAACCTATTCATATTATTTAAAATCAATTTATATAAATATTAATACTAAATAAACGTAACATTGTTTCCGTTAGTTCTTAACAGGCGAAGCCATTAAGATGGTTGTTTATTTATGTAAAACAATAAAGCAGAAAGCTGAAATTTTTTTTACCATTGATGTTTTAAACGTAACTTTTTAAGACTACGACAACGTATAAGGCTAGTTGAATATAATTTATGATAACCTAACAGATACAGTTATATATGAAAACAATGTTTTTAAAACAACAACTATAATAATAAGAATTTGGAATTAGGATGACCATTGATGCAACTACATGCACAAATTGAATGCAGGATAACTTCACAATGAGGGTAGATAATAAAAGAACCGTATCGTAACATGCAAAATTAAATAAAACATGATTTAATTTCGCTAGTTTAAATTTTATTAATAGAAAGGAAGCATAGAGTTCTCCTCGAAAACAGGAATTTTAGTAATATAAAAATAACACTATTCGAATTGGAGACAACATTTACTATAAAAAAATAATTTCAAAAGTTTCATCATCGTTGCCTGTGAAGGATGCCAGGGTTACATTCTTTGGTTGCAGCGACTTTCTGTTTATTACGATATTACATTTCAATTTAGCAGACAAACATAAGGTTTATAACATAAAATATTAGTTTAGACTCTTAATAGTCAAGTATCATCATAAAATAACTTTGAACCAAGAAGCACATCAAAGCTGACTGATAGGATGATCGAATGCAATTAGTTTTTTTTTCTGTTCAGCTGAATGCAGCGTGAATCAAAATGTCGCATGTATCGATAACGGCAAACCCAACACGGAACGAAGAGGAAAGCGTATAAAACAAAGAGAGGCGTGCAGTTTCTACATAAAGAGGCGGATCTATAGGGGGCGGGGGCTGCGACGGTACTACGATGTGGTCACCTGATGGTAGCACTTATCGTCGCAATCTGACGTGTCTATATCGTAACCGCATCGCGGTGAATCGTCTTGCGTATCGACAACGTAAGACCTTTTCGACTCTACATCGAACATCTTATCAAAGATCCTTTGCGCCTCCATTTCGGGACTGTATCGATCTGGGATCGGGTCCTGAAGTTGCAAAACGTTTCGTCACTTTTAATTTACGATCGGTTATTTAAAAAGGACATACTATGACGTGGAATAATTAGATATAATTAAATATATACTTCAGTTTTAATAACAAATGTATTATGATACAAAAGTTCTTTAATGTAATAAAATACTGTACTTACAAGAACGGTCCTGTCCAAGTTGTCGGTGCGCACGGTCTCTTCGTAGGTGTATTCGTGTGTATTGGCCGATGTCGGAACGTTCCAAGGCTCGGACCCGTCCGGACTAGGACTTCGTTCCGGTTTAACGCTTTGGGTCTCCTTTTCGATCCAAGGCGAAGCCGCCGTTCCAGTCTCCACTAGGTCTGGGGGAGTAGTTGCGGACGCAGGCGACATCGTGCTGTCGGGCGGCTGCACCGTTGTGGCAGTTGTAAAGTTGAACGCGTGAAGATTATGCAGCGCCGCCGCAGGCAGCCGCACATGGCGTACACCGGGCCGGGCCAGCATTGGCTTCAGCCCGGCGGGACCAATCAACCGTTGCAATAACAGCGCACCGGTCGTTCCTCCTTCGCCGCTTAGGGTTAAAAGTTTTGGACCGCGATTTGTGACTATAGCTATTTGCTGACCGCCCTTTAGCATCGAGACGGGCAGGATGTAATTAGCCGGCATTAGCAGCGCCGTAGCGGGTTTTCCCGTCGGGCCCCGAGCAACGGTGATAGTCTGACCGTCCGCAACTATCACATTACGCTGCAGTTGCGGTCGCGGTTGAGGAGGCGGTGTTTCGTTTTCGAAGGACAACTTTCTTGGTAGTTTACGTGGACTATCTTGGGGCGAAGGGGTTTCTAAACAGTTCTCATTACAATCGCCCTGCGACGTCCCGCAACTGCTGTCTTCTGATCCCATGGTGCGATTGGCGTCGTCACCATTTATGGGACTCGAGTCGCGCGCACCCGATCGCCTTGAACCACTTGAGCTCTTTTTTCGTTTCGAGGATCCCGGATTAGATGGTGGATTTGTTCGTCTACGAGGCGCTGGTTTATTCTTATCAGGACAATTCTCAACTTGCTCTCTGTATTCGGCTAATATGTAAAGGATT
This sequence comes from Papilio phestus, assembly GCA_018231625.1. NCBI lineage: Eukaryota > Metazoa > Arthropoda > Insecta > Lepidoptera > Papilionidae > Papilio > Papilio phestus. The sequence continues at coordinate 8,003 of DVQH01001974.1, read as the reverse complement.
CTTTGCGTCGTCTGCTCATCTTCTATCGGCTTCTGCGTCGAGGGCTTAGATGGGACGTTATTTAATTTCAATGTATTTGGAGGATTCGACGAAGCTTTCGGTCTTGGTCTTGACCTAGAACTTACTTTAGGCTTTGGATTGCTTTGTTGCACAGATGTACTGTTAGACGTTGTAGCTGTTGTTACCGTTTGTGAAACCTGAACATGACTAGAGGAAGTGGGAGATTCACTTACTGATGAATCTGGGGATCGAACGACCGTTGAAGTAGTTGGTGTTGTGACGGTAGACTTCTTATTCACATATGCGACATTAAACTGTTGATTTGCTCCAACAGAATATAGTACTGGAGTTGGCTCTGAAGGAGTCGGAGCGGGTGAGGCACCGTCTTTTGCGTCACTAGATGTGGTAGTGTGAGGTTTTGAAATGGGAGTATTTGCGGTAGAACTAGGTTGTACCGTACTCCTTTCTTTGACTTGTTCTAATACCATGTCAAATTCTCTTAATTGTTCGAGAGTCGAAGAACTCAAGTGTGATTCCGGGGAACTTTCGCTAGGTACTTTAATTGGCCTTGTCATTGGCGACTGTGGTAATCTTATAGTCTGTTGGCCTAGTGGCGGTGCAGTAGTTAGAACCAACTGTTGATAGACAGGCTGGTTGGCGCCTCCGATGACGTTTCTTTGGATTTGAAAAAATGATGGTCTAACTACTCTTGTACCAGTCACCATTTGGGGTGCTTTACTTAACATCGGTAATTTGATACGCATCTGTGTTAAAACGGGTTGAGATTGAGTATTTTGCCCACCTTCGTTTGAAGTACCAGCGTTTTGATTTTCATCAGGTGACAGGTCTGAATTAGGCGTAGTTTGCGGTACAATTTTAATTATAGATGGTTCAACAATATCACCTTGATTAACAAACTTGACATCCTGATGTTTTTGGTTAGAATCATCTACTAATTCGGTACTTGGTACAGTTATCAAATTTATTGTCTGTCCTCCGCCAATATTGACAGGTATTTGTCGTGTATAAATGACTCCACCGTGCATAGTTTGAATATTCATAGGAGTAACGGACTGCTTTATTTGTGGAACTAAACTAGGTGGTGCTTGCGAACTTTGGGGCGATTTTCGCAGCAACAATGGCGGGCTACTTATTTGCGCAATGTGATCAAGATTCATTTCGGAAGTTTCAGGAGTATCATCGACTGAATTCCCGGATGTTAAATGTGTGTCGTTACTATTAATTTCGCTTTCTTTTTGATTTTCCTCTTGAAATACAGGTTTTCCAAAAGCTTGATTGAATTTTGGGAGGCTTGTGCCCTTTTCAGGATTTGATTTACTTGAAGTGTTCTGGATAAACTTTGCATAGTTTTCCTCGTAAACAGATCGAGATTTTATTTCTTGTTGTGTATTGATGTTTTCTTCAACAGGTGCATTACTTGCTGCAGCAGCCGTTGGGCTATGTTCTTGATTATTTGATGGACCATCCTGTACACTTTGGGTTTCAATGGGCTGTAATCTCAGAACCATGCTACCATGATGTGGAGTGTTTAACTGAATAGCTTTGCCGTCGGTAGATTTACACACAAATTGTAACATTTTTTGTTCATTTGAACCTTGAACATTAGCAAGATTAGTAAGAAGATTTACAGTTTTAAGAAGTTGATTTGCTGTGGTGTCTTTTTGATTCCCTGCGTTGACTATGTGGAGGAGTTGATTGCCATTTTGGTGTCCAGTTTCCACCAGAGACAGTGCCCCAAATGAATTAGTTTGTTGTACAGAGGCCCCGTTATTAGTTGCATTTGGTTTTGCACCCTTGTTTTGTACAATATGTAGTACAGGTGCAGCATTAGGTGTACTTATAACAGATTGCTGAACGTTATCGACGAGTGTTATTTGATTACCTTCAGAATGTTTCCCTTGGACGATATGCAATACTTGTGGTGTTATTGATGACGTCTGTGAATCAGTTTCTGCGCTACTCGTGCGGCTCAACGGGGGAGGAAGAATTTGCGATAAAGCTTGCTGCAAAGCTACTGCGTTAATGGACGCGGTATTTGAACAATCGTTTATGTGATTTTGAGTCGGATCAACGGTGCTTTGATGCAAATCTTCAGATATATTATTTACCAAAGCGTGTGCTTTTGAGTTGTCCTCAATTGTCGTCGTAATACCCGCGGCACTCATTGCATGAGCTATTTGATCCGTTCTTTCCGATACAGTATTTTCTTTTTTAGTTGGATCAAAAAAGGTTGTCGGAGTATCTAACTCTGAACATTCGTTGTCAGCATTGGTATCGTAATGATAAACTGAGTGATTTGGTTTTTCTTTTCCTAGCGTTTGAAATTCTTTATTTTTAAGACTCAAATCCTTAACTTCGTCGTGATTATAATCTTCTTTAGTATCCATTTTGCCATCGTAACCAAATTCAGACTGTAAAATTTCTTGATTGTTATGTAAATGTGCAGGTTCTTGAGATTCTGTTATTTTATGACAATCATGACGATTATACTCTGCCACTAACGGCAAGGTGAGGTCTGCAGTTGTGAGTTCTGTATACTCTGTTTTAACTGGCGAATGGGAATCATCATGTGAACTATTTTCTTCGGAACATTGCGGGGGACTGGCGTTTGCAACTTGTGTTACGCGGGGATCACAACTAACAGGGTTTTGCGCAGCAGCGCTAACCGGTAGCTGTCCAATTTGGACAACTTGTACAATACTTTCGATTGGAGGAGGCTCAATAAAATCATGCAAGTAAAAGTCTAGTAGACAATTTGTGAAGTTATTATCTCCATTAATATTCCGCATCACATCTTTATCCTTCAAATTGTCTCTGATCCAGTTATACTTCAACTCTATGGCTGTTTTCTTAAAATACGAACGTACCTTGTCTTTAAGTTGTATATAATCAGTTTTTAATTTAATATTTTGATTCTTTTTAGATGAACTAAATAAATTAGATACCTCAATTGAATTTTCGCAACCCACATATTCTTGGGACATTAAAAACGGCTGAGATTGCTTTACGTCCGACAGAGTCGCAGCCGAAAATTTTGAAATATCATCCTTTTTTTCTAAATTTTGTATGACTCTGCCGGACTCCTCACCAAAACCCATACTGAAATTAGTATCACTAGTATCATCCGAAGTGATGGAGTATTCAGTAACTTCAGCAGATAATTCTTCCACTAATGTTTGTTTTAAAGGATCTGGATAACACCGTTGCTCAGAATTATCTTTAAATAAATCAGATGACTCAGTATCAAATAACGGCATGTTGTGCGTTTCTTTTATTGGCCAAGCACTGAGTAACTTAGGAACGTCAATTTGTTCTTTATCAAAGGGTCTTGTATAGGAAAATTTTATAGAACTGTAGTAATGCAACAGCCGTTTATACTCTTTACCATATGCTGTATTCTTTTGCGTGTCAACGCTCGCTTTTAGATAATCGATGTTTTTGCTTTTTCTGTATCGTTTTTTACACATCTGATGATCTAGAGAACATTTACGTTTTAAGCCGCTCTTACTTAATCTGTCCAAACTTTGTTTGTCCTCTTTTTCGTATCTTAAGTATGTTTTTGTAGGTGGTACAATTGATAAACTACCATCACTTAGTACATCTACCTCAGTACTAGATTTTACTTGCATCTTATCATCGTCACAGGTATATTCATCTTTTTCATCACATAAGTAATCGCCTTCATCAACTACATCAGAAAACATTGTATTATTTTCCAAAGGAAACATGTAACATGTGCCAGCAATAGGATCTTCATACTCTATGCCTCTTAACACAATTTTCGCATCATCTTGGTGTACAAGTGTTACATTTCTGAGAACATCGTATTTATCTTCAGCTCCTTGTTCATACGTTACATCACCATTTTCAACATTTCCTAGAACTAAATCTTGAACTGTTTCAGTAGTAATATTTTGTACTTCTGTAGTTGAATTGATTACATTACAATCTTGATTTGTTAAATCCGAAATATCGTCTTCATTATCGCAGAACTTGGTTTTACTTACATGATAGAAACTATCACTGTCATCCATATTAATCGCAGCATAACTATGGTCAATATTTACATAAATCAATTTATTTTCAGACTGATTACAATTTTTTGAATTATTATGCGTAATTTTGATCTCATTTTCTTCTATTATGTGAAAAAGATCTTTAGATTTATCAATATCAGAAACGCAAATTTCGTTAAGATCTTGCGTTGTATATGATGTATTAGAATTATCTTTGATGTATGAATTACTCTTTGCCAACGATTCTAATTGAGTAGTATCATTTTTGCATATATCAGTTTCTATAGGTGTAGTTCTATTTAATCTAATTGCGTCATCAAAAAGATCTATGTCTATATTATCATTACTACATTCAATGTCTATTTTCTCTACAATATTTAGACCCGTGTCTTTGTCAAAAGTCATATCGCACTTCGGAGTAATAACGCTTTCGATTACACTGGTCAGTTCACCTGTGTCTATACAAAAGTTATTTTTGTCTTCACTAGGATTATTTGCTAATTCTATTTCGTCAAAATCATTGGCACTTTCTGAACTTAACTTACTATAAGTAACTACACAAGGTTTATTTTTAACTTGTTCAGTAATAACATTTTCTCCGCACGTTGGTATTTGGTGTTCAAGCTTTGATATTTTCTTACTAGATGATCTGTACTGATAACTTAACTTTCTTTTCAGCGGAGGTTTACTATTTTCTGTCATATTTGCAGTGTGCGATATAGGATATAACAAAGCCAATAATGTATTACTTTCGAAAAACTTTAATGCCAATTTACTCAAACTTTGAACTTGAAACGTTGGAATTGTTTCAGGAATAGAATTGGCTTTTTTTGTTTTAACTTCACCTTTAACTTGCGTGGAGAGTTCAGCATAGTTTGGTCTGTTATGGAACAAATTAGGATCTTTGTGAATACTTTCCATTGGTATAGCAGTTTGCAGATATATATCACGTTTTGTCATTGACCATTCTGCGTAACAGGTATCTTCAAAATATACAGGTGATTTTATAAACCCTTCTTGTTCATTGACATTTATAACTTTTTGATCGATCGTAGTATAATCCATCGTTTCTTTGCATATTAAAAAATCAGTCAATATTGAACAAGATGTGCTTCGTTCGAGTTTTGATTCATATTTGTTTTCTTCATCTTCAACTAAGGGATGTATTAACTCATCATTTATTTTGCAGTTCCCAATGTCGTCTTCATTTGAATCCATATTATTGCGATCGTTCTCTTTTAATGTTTCTTCTTCCAAGAGGTGAGGGCTTGGACTTGGGTTTGAATTGTTGAATGTTTCAGTATCGCATCGAACAAGTTCGACATAACATTTCTGATTCAATGCACCGATGTTTTTCACTAAATTATCACATCTGGTAAGTTTTATGAAACAATCGAAATTATTTGTGTGCTGTTGTGTTCTTTCAACCAGTCCATGAAAATCTTGTTTTTGTTCTACAGTTGTCGGAGAAATTGAATCTACATCGTTAACTTCCTCACTTGATATTAACGTAATAGGTGCATTTTGAATTTCATCTGTAGTAGATTCCATACTTATTTTTTTAGGACCTAAATCTATGTGTGCTTCGTTTAGGGTATAATCACTATTTAAACTTTTTTCCAAATCTGTAGTTTCTAAAACGTTTTCATCACATAAAATAGGAATTTTAGTGGTTTGTTCAGATTCGTCACCCTGAATATTTTGAAATGCTTTGTTTGTTGGTGCTAAGCATTCAATGCTTTTCTCTATGCTGCACGATTTTGTATCTTCAATGCTTGTTTTTAATGCGATTAATTCGTCTATAGAATATCTGTTTAACGACACAGTACATTTACTAGATAATTTAGTTTGATGTTTAGCAAGATCTTTGTCTAAAGAAGATATTGAGAAATCGCCGATCTCTGTTGGTGCAGTAACACTAGAGTCAATTTCTTCATCGCTTATTAAATCTATTGTTTCAATCACATTTGTATTTTCCAAGCTCTTCTTTGTCGTTGTAGAAAACCCGATAGTTTTCTTTTGGCGAACTTTACGACTAAAGGTGATTTTATTATTAAAAAAATTATTCAATAATGAACATTTAAGGCTTGTATCGATGACTAAATTATTGATATCGCAATTCTTATTTCCTTTAATTATTGCTCTAAACTTTATCCCGTTAGGCAAAATTACATGTATAGCTTTAGAACCTTTGTTTTTTGTTGTTCTGGGTGAAATTTCCTGAAATATTATTTGTTTCAAGTCCATTTTTCCCGTGTAAATTTTTTGGCATCGTTTTTTAAGCGTATTTTTTTTATTGAATGCTCTATAACATTGCAATCTACAATTTGCAAGCTTATCATTATTATTTACAGGAACCAAGTCATTCGTCAACTCGATTCGAGGAACACTTGTTTCAGGGACTTCATCTAAATCTATCACTTCATCAGAAACTGTTTGTTTCTTTTCTTTTATAGAAGAACTGTCATCTGTAGATATGACTTTTGTCTCGTTTCTATTTTCATACAAGATATCATTATTTGCAAGTGGTGACTTTATACTCAATTTATTTTTTAAACTTTCATTGCCAGTAACTGTTTTAAAAGTTTTTATTTCATCGCTGGGATTTTTATACGCAATTCTCTTTTTCTGCAAGCGACGTAAAACGCTTTTACCATTACACATTTTTGTACTAGCATTATCTGTGTTAGACTTTTGTTCACTGAAATTATTTTTAATACTAGTTTCGTCAGCCTCGATGTTATTCGTATCCTGTTTTTCGTTGATGACTTTTTGGGATTTATTTAAGTCATTTTCTTTTTCTTCGCCTGTGCCATTAATTTCAACCGTGATGTCCTTAGTCTCAGATATGTCCAAATGCTTAGTAGATTCAGTTAATGTCGATTTTGATATAACTGATCCAATCAATTGTTCTTCGATGTCAAAGGATTCATTTTCAATGGAGAACGTGTGAATTGAAGGGACAGAATCGTATTTATTGATGATTTTACCGTTTATTTCCAAATTACCTCGAATTCCTGTATTCTCTCCTAATTTCTGAAGTCTTGTTGCTTCAATCGAATTATCTTGACAATTATTTAGATTTATGGTTGCTTTGCATCCACCTATTTTCGCAGGTTTAATCAATGTTTTTGTTTTTGAGATTTTACGTTTCAAAGTAGATGTAACTTTTAGTAGTGGTTTTTTTGTTTTTAGTTTGTCTTTTTTACTTATTATTTTAGATGACTCATTCAAAATCGTTTCATGTTTTCCTATTGGGTTTGTTGTAGGTTTCAAACGATTATGGTGTAATATTTCAGAACATTTATTTTTTCTTTCGTTTTCTGGATCCGTTGATTCTGCAACATTTGATATATCCTTATCATTTTTACACTTTTCCAACGATTCATTTTTCGAGTAATTAAGGATAGATATTTTTTTACTTAGAGTTATAACATCGTCATTAACAGATTTTACGTTTAAATCGCTATCTTTGCATTTATTTGCCTTAACACTTTCGGTTTCATCTTTTTCTAATGACGTATAAGGTAATGGTATTGGTGACCGATTGGTGTAATATCTTGTTTCTCTGTTTATTAATGCCATACGCTTTCGTTCCAGTCTTTTACTCTGCATGGAACATGGTATCTTCGTGTCAATGTCTTCCAAGGGTTTTACTGCTGAAAACATCTTGGGGTCTGGCTTTGTATGTGGTAATTTAACACCAACTAGTTCTTGCGGTAGTGCTTTTCTTTCTTTCACTTCTTTTTTGTCATTGTTCAAGATTAAATGTTTATTGTTTTCCAATTTCACAACTGGAAAATTGCATGCGTTCTTTGGTGTAATTTTGTTTTTACTATCCATCGATGGTGTTTCTATAAATTTATTAGATTGGTTGGCAATATTAAGATTTGGTTCACCAGAATATTTCATAGGATTCGGTAGTGGGAAAAAATTAATAAAATCCATATCTACAAAAAATAAATT
>DVQH01001973.1:0-11049 GCA_018231625.1 Papilio phestus | reverse complement strand
TGGTGTAAGATGCGTCGACTCAGACGTGCGTAAGACGTCTGAAATTTTAGCTGGGGTATGAGAAGAGGGAGAGAAAGAGAGAGATCTAAAGTACTCCAACGTTGAATTCGATTGAGAAGTAAACAACCAATAGTAAATCTCAGTATTAGCTTTATCCCAATCAATGGAGTTTTATAGAATTATATGCAATTTCCAAAGCTAAACGTTGTTGCTAGAGTGCAATGTAGTGAACTCTGTCGGTGCTTTGACCACTTTGATGGCAATCTTAGTAAAGTGTGTGTGACTATCACTCGGCGTGCGCATATCTCTCTCCACACCCACCATTGTCTGCAACTATTATTTACATTTTTATACTCCGCTTGGTTGAGTCCAGTGTTGATCCTCTTAACGATGGTGTGGCACGGGCCCAAGCTCTCTCTCTCTCTCTCTCTCTCTCTCTCTCTTTCTGTCCTTGTTTCTAGTTCTCCATATACATCTCTAATGTCTTTTTAATTTACATTTGCGTGGGTTTTGGTGAAAGGCGGAGGCCTAGAAAGGGTCAGTGCCGATGCCAAACGAAGTGGAACGAGCTCGTTCCGAGACTCTCTCTCTCTCTCTCTCTCTCTCTCTCTCTCTCCCTCTCTCCGCAAGACAAATGGCACCGCTGTCTTTGACACCAGATTTGTCTGGCCTTCGGGTAGTTTGAGCCAATCCGATTTGTGGCTAAGCAGTTTAGAACTAGAAATAGAAGTATCCCTACATATACACACACGTGTGCTATTTGCTTGCCAAAATGTAACTAGGGAAACAGTCAACTACGTTTTTGGATTAAGAAATGTAGGAAAAATTTTTAAAAAATATATTTGAGAATCAACTTTTGTTCAGTCTTGTCAGGTCAGATGGCTGTTTTCAAGTGCTGATCTCAAGGGGAAAGCTTTGATTTCATACCAGCCAAAAATACGACAAAATTCAAAATGCATAAGGTTGACAAAGTGAGAGGCGTAGGGTGGTGAAATGCGAGGTGAGAAAGGTTCCATTGGAGATGTGGCTACCATTAGTCTTCATCAGTGCGCGAGAGGTCGCCCGCGATGCATTAGGGCCGAGGGTTGCACTCATGATGTCGACGAGCAAGCCATTAGTTCTCCACTTGAGCTTCTTCCGCCATGTTGACATCACACATGCTCGCCGAGTGAGGCAGAGTGACAACAAGGAGGTGCCACCTGATCACAGTGGCACCTCCTTGTTGTCACCACACACCATGTGACAGCCACTCTACTCTAACATTCACTCTGCATCTCCTAGCTCAGTTCCTGTGAGATGCTCTCGTCTGTCATTGCTCACCCTTCTCCTATCGGTGAGCTACAATGAGCTTTGACACATTGTGCGCAGATGGAACAAGCACGTGTCACAATGTTGAGAGCTCAACCTTGATCTTACACAGATTGGCAAATTTGCCTAACTCAATTTACATTCTTGTGATGACTCATCAGTGATAAGCCAAAAATGCACAGTAAACAATGTCCAAGAATTACTTATTGTTTTTAATACATTCTGTATCTGTGACAGTAGACTGAGTTATGAGCTAGCACGTGATGTATAGAGGCAATTGTGATCAACTTCAATCACATTTAATTGAACTTTTCAGATGCTTCCAGGAAGTAGAATCTGGTGAATCATCGAATACAGTATTTCCTTATACTTTCGCTCTTCAATAGTTTCACATGTCATATGTGAAATGCGCTCAAACAATGTCAAAGCACTGTGAGAGTTAACACGCTGGTGGAACTTCTAAGCACGCTACATAGCTCAGCTGTTTCCTTACTCCGCCCCATTTTTTCGTGTACCTTTCACAGTCCTTTGATGATTTCTATACTCACTCTCGGTAAGTATGAGGGCATACTGTACCTGTAACTTTGCAAACGTTACCAAGATTTTTAATGTCGAAAGACAATCCATGCTAACCACTAGTTTTTTTCGAAGATCTTGCACTGGAGACATGTTGACTGTTCTTGACTTGTGGTGCCGAGCTACTCGAAGCAGAGCCTGGAGCACTATTAGAACTACTAGAGCCACCAGCCACCGAAGGCACCTGTGACGAGGGATGTGCACTACTGGAGCGAGTCTGCGAGGTGCCCGCCTTGTTTGTCTTTCTCTTCTTGCGCAGCATGTATCGTCGTTTGGGTCCACTCACCACGCGGTGGTTGATCCGGTGAACCACGTAGCGACGAGCCAGAAAGAAAATGATGCCCAGAACCAGTGCAATCACGTGTAAAATGATGATCTGTACATAGACGGGCAGCTCTTTGGGCGAGTGGTTTGGCCCATACTTGAAGTTGATGATCGCGGTGGCCGCATCATTATCCTTCGACATTGCGCGTTCCAAAGTACACACTAACAAACGCCAACAAAGCTCAAATTCCCGAAGCAAACAAACACATCGACAGGCCCGGGAAACAAAAAAAGTAGGGAAAAATGAAGCGAAACAAACAAACCTTGGGAGCACCCGCAGACAAACTTAATCCACCAGACAAACAACTCACTTCGAATTATATTTGAAAAAAATAGAAACCATACAATTCAATTATCCCTATTTGGCAGTTGTCTTAATGTAATATTAGCAATAATACAAAAATTAATTTTATTATTTTATATAATAATAATAATAATAATTACAATTCAGAAAAAAAGGAAAAAGGAGACAACAAAGTTGGTGAAAAAAGAGAAAAAGGAAAAGAAAGTGAGAGAGAAAGAGAGGGAGGGAGACAAGGAAGGTTGAGAAAGAAAGATGAGGGTTTGAAGGTTATACAGTTGCAAGGGGGCGGAGGGGGTGGCGGCATGATGCCATATCGGCAATGACGCTAAGCACTGTGCTCCATTGGAATGTGCCACTGGCACTGCCACCACACTGCAATTGCTAAACCGCGGTACTGGTCCTCGACTTGCTCGGACTGCTCGACGAGCCCTGCAATCAGAGGGGGAGAGAGAGAGAATGAAAGAGTGAGTAAGAGAGAGAGAGAAAGAGAGTGGTAGGAGAGGGAGAAGAGAGAAAGAGATGCAGCTAGGAATGTGTCACTCGAGGCTCAAGACAGCGAGCAAATAGAAATAGGAACAAGGGGAAAAGGTTTGTGGAACTTTAAAAATGTGTCCTCATGTGCTCAATTTCACAATGCTTCACTGAGCTTGTTTAAAGTAGCCAGTTATGACATTAGTGCAACCATTGAAGCCAGTAGGGAAAAGCGTGATACACAAGTTTGGGAATGCAAAACATTGTAATCATAGTAATTTAAGTTCTTCAATTTATGTTTATGCTAATTCTTTAAACCAGTTTAACTAATTTGGTTCCAACAATTCACATTCTTACGCATTAATAAACTTTAATTGTAACTAACATTGCATTCCATAAAAATAATATTTTTATTAACTCTAAATCACTTAACATTTAAGAAGTAATTATTAAGTAGTATTTAAATTTTGACAACATAACAAAACAAAGAATTAATTTTAAAATTGTTAACATTGCTAAAAATTCAAGAAAATCATTTGAAGAAATTTAACCCTTCGCAACACTGAATTACAATAGAAAAAACAAGTTAATAGAAGCACAAATGCACGATTACTTGCAGTACCATCCCCGTGCAGTGCGAGCACAAAACCAGTGGAGCTTAACCGATTCGTTCTAATCTAATCTGAGGAATAGCTTTTTTCGTCTCTAGGGTGCCAGATTACATCTCTCTCTCTCTCACTCACTCTTTCTCTATTCTTTTCTTTCTTACGGTGTCTCTAACCACGCGTCTTTGTAGTATATGTGGGCAACTCTTGACCTTAGTGAAGCATGCAAATGAGAAGAGAATTAAGCTTAAGTTGAAAAAAGGTCAAGTGAAGTGGAAGAATTCGGTGCGAAAGAAAGGGAAAAGGATGTGGAAAAGAGTGAAAGAGAGAGAGAGAGAGAGAGAGGTGTGACTTGAGCGTCAGTGTCAACTTGGCTCGCGCATCGGATCGATTGTCACTGATTAGAGGGCCACAGGGGCCAAAGTTTGGCGTGAACCGAGGTGTCTAAGGGGAAGAACGAGCTGATTCTGTCAGTGCAAGGCACGCACGGCACGAGCACCCCTAACTTGGGTCTCATCTCTCCCTCTCTCTCTCTCCCTATTTCACTCTTTCTACTTGTACGCTTACTCGGCACACGTCCGCCTAAATTGCTAAATTAATCAAGTCAGAGACTGGCTGGCGCTAATTAAAACACAACAAAGCGTGAGAGACAGGGTCGAAGAGGGCTACTAGCTTAGGGCACACACACTGCAGAGAGAGAGAGAGAGAGAGAGAGAGAGAGAGAGAGAGAGAAAGAGAGTGCCAGACAACAACACAAAAACTCAAAGTGGCAGTCTGGGAAGTCGAGACTTCTCGTAGTGGGGTACAATGCAAGACGAAACGAACCGTGGACTCTTCATCTCCCCTAAAATACAACTTTAGCTTTCTTTTCTGTGATCTCTGGTTGCCAGGCAAAAACTTTTCTTTGTTTGATGCGATTCGTCAAAAGTGTGTGTGTGTGTGTGCTTGTGCAGAGAAAAGGGTAAAAGTCAACACTAACAAACCTTTGCTGAGTAGACTTTACTTTAAAAGAAATTGTGTGGAAACTGCGAGTAATCTTTTCAATGACATTACTGCTCAAACTAATTTTATGTCAACTTGTATCAAATTGTTTTATAAATATTATTTCAAAAATAATACAATTTGTTAATGTTAGTGAATTGTCAGTTATCATATTGTTTGCATTTTTCCCAACTTAGTTCAAATGTTTAAAGATATTTTAAGAAAATAATTTCAATACAAAAATTATGGGAATTTTCCGACATACATATAAAAGAACGATTTCTAATGATGATGTCTCTTGAGCCTTAAGATAAAAGTTTCTCTCCAAAAACATTTTAATGTCTTGAAAACATCTACACTCTTTCGTAAATATACATACACTCATTTGTTTATAGTTCAAAGATCAACTACGAAAAAATGTAAGCTTAAGAAACTTCTGTCGGGAGTGAAGCAATCCTTCTGAGATGCTGACTGCACGGGATTTTGGAAAAACACTAAAATAAAGTCGAAAAGATGAATTTCTAAAAATAAAGTACCAAATAAAAAATTCCAAAATATTCGACACATTATAGCTCAAAACTGAGCGGATGTCCTGTCTAAATCAACCTATGCCTGGTTTCATTGCTACAATGCAATGCTAGATTAAGTTAAAGTAAATATTAAAAACTTTGCTTATTTGTTAAGTTAAAAGCCAGATTGCGAGACCAATTGTGCGCGTGATCGATGCTCAAATTCCAGAAATATTTTGTCAGCACTCAAAGATAGATGCAAAAGTTAATTAAGACTAGCACAAAGAGAGAGAGTGAGAGAGAAACGGTAAGTTGGTAGTGGTTAGTGACTCGTCAGGGGTAGTGGGGGGTAAGGAGTCTAACAAAACAAGAAGCTTACAAGACAGAGGTCGTTGGGCACGGGCCTTAGATGGCACTGCTGTGGATCACAATTGGTCGTTCCGGACGAGCCTGTCTCATTAGTTGCAGGCCCACCGGGTCCTAGTGCAAGTAATGAAAACGTTTCTGATTCGCTTCCCGATGGTGCCGAATTATGCTGATGCTTGTTGGCAGCAGCTAATGAAGTAAAATTCTTCTCCGCATTGCTGCTGGAATGTGAACTATTCTTGCTGCCTTTGGTCAGTTGAACGTAGATCTGCTGGCCATCGGGCCCGATTGGATCTTGCAGCAAACTGACACTGCAACGCTTCGACTGGTGGCACGCCGCGGGCTTTGCTGGAATGTGATCAGCTGGGTTGTAGTACAGGATAGAGCCCTCTTCGGACACGTACGCCTGCTGGTCTAGTGTGGGTACATACACCGCCGGACCGAACTGAGACAGGTCACTTCCGGTCAGTGGGTCGGTGTACAGCGGGGTGTGCTGTCGAGTGCCAACCAAGATCATTAGATAAACAACCACTAATCGGATCAAACACAGATCAGCAAACAAGTTTTCACTCACCAGTATGGTGTCCTGAGTCTCATAAAGTCCAGTGGGTATCTTGAGTGGTGACCCACCAGGTTGGGTGGTGGCAAACATGGGCGTGGTGGCGTACAGTGCTCCGTGCAGACTCGGGTCGTAATGACGTGGCAAACTGGCACTTGGCGGAAGGTATGGGTGGTGGTACTGGCCTGATGGGTACTGAGGTAGGTGGGGCGACGACGACGTAGATGAGGAACACTGAGTTGACCCAGTCGACGACAGATCCATCAAATGGCCCGGCATAGCCACTCGCGAGGTGAGGTGAGCCTGGCGGTGAGCTTGTATCGCCATCTTGTTCTGGTGACCAGGACTCGAGGGTTTCATCTCGTACCGACAACGAGAATCTACGCAAACCAAAATCAAAACGGAAACAAATTACCAACCGAGAAAACGTTACTAGAGTTGTCACACTTGAATCGAGACATACACCAAGAGGTGTGGCATCTAATACCAAACAGAGATGAGAGAGGAAAAACCAATTCCCAGAGGGTCATCATCGTCACCATTTTACCATTATCAAGCATGAACGAGGACTTAACCAAAGATGCATTTGCATGTAGCACCATTAGAGTTTAGCAAAGTGAGTGAAAGAGACAACGAAAGCTTGTGAACGACAATAAATTCTGATTTCCGCCTTTGACGTGAGCCCGTCTTGTGTCTCACCACAGTACAAAGCAGTGGTACAAAACGTGAGAGCGCAAATTGCAAACAAAACAGAGAAATAAAGGGGGAAAGAGAGAGAGAGAGAGAGTGTGAGAGATAAATAAAAGTTAAAGTTTGGTCGTGACTAGAACCCGTTACCAGTCGTTGCGCTGGTCTGAATTTATCAAAATTTAACACGCTTGATATGGGGGAAAGACAATAGGGTGCGAGCAAGAGAATAGGAACCAGGCAGCAAACAATGGAGGTCTCGTGCCTGGCCCAAGTGACCTAAAACTTGGACGAGCTAATGACAAACGATCGATCAATTTGGACCGACTAATACACAAGCAGCAGCTCAACACACTCACGCACTACATATGATAATCAAACCAACAATTTTCAATGTGATATTATTATATTACAAAGTTATAAAATCTGTCAATTGGGTTTATTATTATGCATTTTGTGCTATAAATAAAGTTCATAAAACGTTTTCACATTATTCTAATATATCTCATCTTAAGATGATTTGAATCGAATGACGCTTGAGGTTTGTGGGTTTACATACCAAAATTTTTCTTATTCTCTCTCTCTCTCTCTCTCTCTCTCTCTCTCTCTTGGTTCAACCCACATTCACTTCCGACAATTCTCCTTTCACTTTTCAAAATATTTGAATTTATTTACGATACTACCATAACTGTTATATTGAGTGAGAGGTTTGGCAAAGCATAGTTAGAATGCCTTTTTCATTTCACCACCACCACAACAATCATCATCATCAAATGTTCAAAAAATGTCAACAAACTTAAAATAGAAATATCAATGCAATATATCTATTTATTAAAGTTACCAAATAAAACAATTTTACACTTCTGTCTCTTTTATTATGCACTTAATATCAAATTTTGTGGCAGCATTTGGCAATTATTATTTTGATTATTTTAATTTACCAATGCAATATCATCACATTATTATCAACATCATTTAAAAAACAAATTACCTTAAAGATAATAGCAATTTACCTATAAAGATTATGTTTAGAAATAAACTTGTAATAAAAGTGAAGTACTGAAAAAACTTAAAACCCTACAATAGATGACAATGTGCAGGTGGTTTGGTAATGCAAATAACATAAACAAAAAATCTCTCTTATTCCTCTTATTTCGAAGTATAGAGAAACAATAAAGAATATAAGAAGAGTTAACTAAAAGTAAAAAGATAATATAATAAAATTGTAATGTTATAATGTTGAAGCAGTGCCACAAAGAGGCAAGAAATCGGGTCAGAAAGGATGGAACATTCTGCTCGGTTGGTCATTACCAGTGGTGCGTTCCAAGTGGGTATCAATAATGCACAATGCACCAAGGCCACCACTACCACCACTTTTGCTCACTTCTCTCTCTCTCTCGCACTTGCGTTCTTTCTACTCAATAATTCAGTGATCACACGCCATCGATCGATCGTGAAGGTTTTAATTAGATGTGAGATGAGACGCGACTCGAACTCGACTCCTCTCGGTCCCTCCTCCCGACAAAGAACTTTTCTAGATGCATCTACACTCTGATCATTAGCCACAGAGTGGATCGAAGACTACACAAACACGAACACACACACACACACACACACACTTTAGCACTAAAGCTTTCACAGAACTTACATAATAAAACAAAGAAAACTTTCTAAAACACTTTTGGATTTTCAAAAGTCAAAACTGACAAAAGCAAACAAAAATATTTTGTCAAAATAAAAACAAAATTTTTAAGGGGTTAATCATTCAAGACGTAACTATGCAAAAAATTATTATACAACAAAAACTCGGTTTGTTTTGCTTTGTTGCCTCAAAATAATTCAAATAATCAAAAACAAAAAATACAAAATGTTTTCGATCATCAAAACAAACTAAAAAGATAGCTTTAATACAGAGAGAGAGAGAGAGAGAGAGAGAGAGAGAGAGTCATATATCGGTACACTTACCATAGGAATGTGAGCTGGGAATGCTGCTATCACAGTTAGACATCTCCGAGGGGGCCAAGTCAGACAAGGTGCACCTTTGAGAGGAAAGAAAAGAAAAGGAAAAAAAACATGAAACAATGCGGCAGGTAACCATGGAGGAATATAATTAGATCAAATGCGTAATATGAGCAACAGGAAACCAAATTTGTCATACAATAGACTCTAGATAATCAAGAGAATATTAGTATTCTTGTTTAAGGATAATTTGAGTCAACAAGGTGGATCGTGTGTTTGAGTTTGGACACAGTCAAGAAAGTAAGATTTTTCTTACTAGAAAAACTGATTACATTTCAGAATTATATGCTTTAAATCAATAAAAAAATTAAAAGCGAGAATTTTTGTGTTTCTTATAATTTTAGAAAAGTTCGTTTGCCAAAATTTGACTCAGTGGCGACTGAAAACATAATTTTGGTTTTAAAATGTTTTTACGTTGATTTACACAAAACATTTTATTTTAAATTAAACCATCTTAAATTGCCAAACATGCTTTGTTTGGTTGTAAATGAATCATTGACTGATCACTTTACTCTTGACTATTTAGCTTTGGGAAATAATTATTGAGAAAAGGCAACAAAGCTAAGTAATGAGCTTAAGTGCACAGCAGTGAGCTAATCTCATCAGATCAAACTTTTTGTTAAAGGTTTCCGGAGCATGTCAAATTGAGCTTCTCTGATAACTTGGTTTACACAGCAAATGGGGACATTTCTCCACCACCATTGCGAACAATGTCTAGAATTTTAATTACATTTCTTTTGTGCCAACCTTTTTTTAACTGTCTTTTGTCAACCCCCGGACGTCATCTAATGCACAAGACAGAGACAGGACAAAATTGAGACTTTGACATTCGAGACTGTGTGTGGTGTGTGTGTGTTTTGGGCTAACTTAAATGGTACAATTCAATTTTACAGCCTTCTATCTCTCTCTCATCTTACACTAGCATCCCAAAGCTTTGTTTATCTAGCCTGAGTTTATTTTTAAAGTTTGCTCTTCGGAAAAAAGGGACAGAATTCGGTGATAGATGAGCAAGCCCAAAGCCTCTCGCAACCGTTCATCTTTCTCTTGTCTTATATTACGTTTTTATGTCTTCTTCACTGTCTTCTGTCTTTTGTGCTTCTCTCTCTCTCTCTCTCTCTCTCTCTCTCTCTCTCTCTCTCTCTCTCTCTGTCGATTGTCTTAGTTTAGTGTGTATGTGCTTTAGTGAGGTTTAATTTGACCACCACCATCACTAACAATAAGGCCTAAAGATAGTGATGGAGGGGGAAGAGACACCAATGAGAGATGCGAAGAGTAGCTAAATTACGACTCTCATGTTTTCCGCACTACGCAAACGTGGTGTTGCGTGCGGTTGTGACCAACCAGTGAAGGAAAAAGAGAGAGAATGAATGATAGAATAAACAAGGAAAAATAGAGTGAGAGAAAGAGAGAAAGAGAGAGAGAGAGAGTGAGAGAAAGAGAGGGAGAGAGACCCCACTATACCAGCAGGAGAAGACAAATACAATTTAGAGAAAAGTCTCTCTCTTTATTTTTATTTTAGAATTTGCTTTTACTAAAATCAATGTGGTGAGTTTTGGTAGAAAAAAAGTAACCACTCACACACTCGGTCATATGATATTAACTTCTATTGTCGATAGTCTATCAGTCCGATATCTTATTTCTCAACCACAACCCAAACCAGAATAGGAAAAAATCACAGTTTTGCAGACTTCAAAGTACTATCTTAATTTTGAAAATTTAAAATTCTTAAAATTGAAAATTTTTAAAGTTTCTAAATTTTTAAATTTACACCGCAATTTTGAAAATTTTCAAAAATAAATGTTCATTAAATCAGTGATTGTAAGGTTTAAATTTGCAAAATCCCAAACTATGTTAAGAAATTCACAATAATTCTTTGAATTCTTTTTAAGTGTGCATGAGTGTATTGTCATTGTTTCGCCATTTCCGTGGTAAAACATATTGAAGGCATTGTTATGTTTATAGGAATCTATACAGAAGTTTTGGGTTTTTTGTGAACCCGGCTCCTGCTGAAAAAAAAGATGCCAAATGACCGTTAGTGAGAAAAACATTGAAATACTCTGTCTGTTGTGAGCCCATTTGCAAGTGAGAGTGTGTGTGTGTGTGATAGGCAGTATGTCGCATATATGCGTGGCACCACCCTCCAAATTGAATCGCTTGCACAGGCCATTAGCGCGAGTGAGCATCTCAACAATCGTCACTGAATAATTCATGTCTATTGTGGTACGCGCGCCCTCCCAAACCCACACACCAATTCGATTCGACCATACAGAAAAAACCTTTTTTTCAGAGAGAGAGAGAGAGAGAGAGAGAGAAAGAGAGAGAGAGAGAAAGAGAGAAAGA
>DVQH01001972.1:0-11057 GCA_018231625.1 Papilio phestus | reverse complement strand
AGAGAGAGAGAGAGAGAGAGAGAGAGAGAGAGAGAGAGAGAGAAAGAGAGAAAGTCGGGTAAAATTTGATTTCACGAGATCGACACGCCAACGAGTTGGATATATATTGGCAAAGTTGGAAGAAGATGTTGTTGTAGAGAAATTCTTCTTCTTACACTAGGAAAAAAATTTCCAAACTAAATCACATCATTTTTTGGAATGAATTTTTTTCTCCATATTTTTCCAATGTCTTCTTGTGGATTTTTTCCAAGAAAAAAAGAGAAACAGAATATTCCATATTTAAAAGTTGACGTTTTGTTAAATTACTTCTTTTAAGGATTTATACAAAAAAACAAAATTTATAACAGAGAAATTATTACTTGATTATTTAGAGTAAAGTAAAAAACTTCTTGAATAATAAAACTGTACTTAGAAAATGAATTACAAAAAAATTTCAATTAATTAAAATTTTTAAATTCATATTAAAAACGTAATTCTTATTAAAATAATTTTAATCAGTAATTTCAATAATAAAAAGAAAGTTAAGATAATGATTGTTTTATATTTATTCGGACAATTCTATGATGCAAGAATCACATTAACACAATACATATATATATTATATATAAGAGTTATGATGCGGTCAGTTTGGGATGTGTGAGCAAGTTGACATCATCGACATCATCTTCATTGTCACCACATCTGATGGGACACTTCGACATGTTGAAATAAGAGAGAGAGAGAGAGAGAGAGAGAGAGAGAGAGAGAGTCAGAGATCGAGGAAAAGAAAGAAAGAAAAGATTGTGATTTGGCTCATTGTATCGCCATAATGGGTCTATATTAAATAATAATCACATAATAATTAAATATAGAGGCACCAAGAGATGGAGAGTAGGAGAGAGAGAGAGAGAGAGAGAGAGAGAGAGAGAGTGCATAGTCCGAAATGACAAAGACACACACACACACACAAAACCCTCGTGGCCGTCGTTTTAGTACTAATACTACTACTACTACTACTACTTCTATTAGTAGTAGTACTGGATAGTAATATTATGGAGGCAAACTGATATAAATGGCCATTTTTTGCTTGCTTGCGTTGCTTTTGCCTTTTGTTCTCACAGACACAGACACACACACAGTTTCAATGTCTACTGCACTGTAATGTACACATTTGGCCCAGTTTTAGCCACGATGAGAGTGAGTGAGAGAGGTGGAGAGAGAAAGAGAGAGAGAGACCACAGTAGAGTAGAGAGAAGAGAGAGAGAGAGAGAGAGAGAGAGAAATCGTTTTATGGATGTTGTCTTGTTGTTGTTGTGTTGTGGCACTGTTTCTTGATAGTGATGGTCAGTTTATAGATGTGTGTGAGTGAGTGTGGCTTTTTGTTTTAATTTAATTTACACTCAATCAATTATTTAGATGTAATGAGCATTATCTTCTGTCTAGCTCCTCTCTTTCACTTTTCTTGATGTTGCTGATGGTGATATTGATAATGGATGCAAGTTGTTAGCACTTGCGGAACAATAGAAAGAAAAAGAGAGGAAAATGAATGATGACACAACAGAAAATTAGTGAGAGAAAGAGAAGTAGAGAAGAGGATATAAAGTTGAGAATCACAGATCAGGATAAGTGACGATGATAATTATGAAAATGATGATCTGAAAACACACAAAAACATTTATTAATTAACATTTGAGTTTGAGTTATGTTAATTAGCATGTCTATAAATGATTTTTTTGTTTCAAAAGCACAATGTTTTCCTAATTATTATGTTTTGTTTTTAAGTAGCTCTATTGTCTTTTTGGTTGTTATTTGAAATTAAAGTCAAGGTTAATGCCAGTGTTTTGTGTTGTTTTGCGAGATTTTGATTAACGAAATTAAATTAATGAAATTAAGCTAATTCAGAGATAATCGGATAAACCTTTTAATTTATATTCTCTATCACAATAAAAAAGGGTAAATAAATTTACTATTTCTCTAATTGACCAATTTGACTTCTCTCTTCTCTTCTCTCTCTCTCTCTCTCTCTTCCCCCTCTCACTTTGTTATTATCATTGCGTGTGTTTTGGTTTTTTTTGGTGAATAAGTTAAAATTCCCTAGGACCTCAGTAGTGTTCAGTTCAACGAAGCATAATAGCACAGATTCGAGTGAGTAAGAGTGCGAGAAAGAGAGAGAATTGCAAAAGTGCGCAACTCTTACGCTCTTTAAATGCAATGTGATTGTATAATCAGATTAGTGGTCAGCCTATGAATGGGGAAAAGAGAATGAGAGAGAGAGAGAAAGAGAGAGGAGAGACTAAATAGAAGAATAGAGAAAAACAGACACAAATGACGAAATAAAGGGTTAAGCAAGATTAATGCTTCTCGTTTGCACGTTAAAATGCCTTACTCATTTCTCTCTCTCTCTCTCTCTCTCTCTCTCTCTCTTTCTCTTTCTTTCTCTCGATAAGGGGTTAAGCCTGGCACGCGTACATTCTCACTCACACACATAAACTAAAATTGAGAAAGAAAATTAAAGTGAGAAAAAAAATAAACAGAAAGGGTGAGTGAGAGAGTAGGAGAGAGAGAGAGAGAGAGAGAGCAAAAAGAAAGAGAAAGAGAAAGAGATGTGACTGGTTAATTTTAAATTAACTTTAAAAAAATCCTGATCAACCCCTTTTTCTTCTCTTGAATTTTTTCTTCCATTCTCTCTCTCTCTCTCTTGCAACACTTGATTCATTAGTGCAATTCATTAATCTCCCCGCAGGGTCATCGTCGTCGTCGTTTCAAAGTAGCCCCAATATCCCGCACGCTTAACCTTTCAGTCTCTCTCTCTCTCTCTCTCTCTTTCATTCTCTGTGACTCTTGGTCCCGTCCGTCTGGCTGACATGTTTAATAGCCTCAAAATTAATGGATTTAGCCCTGCTATCTCCCTCACCACCACCCATTCTACATTACTTTTTTCTTCCTAGCTCCAAGCTACTCATATACTCAAACATACACCAACACACACACATGGAAAAGAAGAGATATCACGAGTGAAAGAGAGAGAGAGAGAGAGAGAGAGAAAATGTGTGTGACAGAGCAAAAGAAAAAAATTGCATGTTTTTTTATTTTATTACTAGTATGTGTTAAAATTAAATATAGCCTAGTTAGATTTTCGAATTAGCTTGGTTTGGTAGAGATTTTAAATTAAAATTTTGAAACCAAAAAAAAACTTATAAATAATTTAATTATAATAAATTTTAAAATTTTTGTTTAATAATTTTAATAAGTTTTATTCAAATGTCTACAAAATATTAATTCGTGTTGTGACGTGTCAACAAGGAAAAACCTTAACAATGTTGCAAAAACAAAAGTAGGCGCATGCGCATACTCAAGCGCTTCTCTCTCTCTCTCTTTTCTCTTTGTTTTTTCGTCAACTAAGTTACAACATGGATATCATTGTGTTGTTCATCACTATCATCGATACCATTGAGTTGTTTATCACTATCATTGATACCATTGAGTTGTTCATCAATAACAATACAACCCCTAGTGGTATGACTTCACTGCATTGCATATTTTTTTAAAAATTGTTAATTTAGTAATCATACTATTTTTTAGCATAATAACTGCACATTGATTTATGCTGATAATTCAAAGTACTATTTTATATACCAATCTTTATTCAACATATATACTTAACTTTGCAATTAGTCTAATCCAAAATGCAATTAGGTTATTTTTTAAAACAGTTCTGTAGTTTGCTTTAGAGGGGAAAAATTGAAGTGTAAAATATAAAATAAATTAAGTTAACTCAATTTTCAAGCATCTGGTAAAGTAAAATGGAATGAGAGAAAAAGTGAGAGTTAAAGAGATTCTTTAGGAAAAAGTACAGACACACTTATGTTGCTTAATAATAATAATAATAATGACCTTAAAATGTTCTGTTTTTCTATGAGAATTAATCTCTTTTTCCTTTATTTTTCTTTCCGTTCTCTTTCATTCTTTCTTTTTCTGTGTCTGCGCATTTCTTGCAGTTATTTTTGATAAATCAGTTTTACCCGTTTTTATGCTATGCTTGTGAGTGTGTATGTTGTGCAAAGCTAAGCTTTTTTGGATCGATTTTCTTTCTCTATCCCTCTCTCTTTCTCGTTCTCACTCTTTTTCTTTCACTTTCAGCTTCTCTCTTTTACCCGTTTTCAAATGTTGAGGTTAGATGATGTTTTGGAAAGAAAAAGAGAAAGAGAAACGCGTTGCAAGCAGCACCAAGAAATGGTGGTAAAAAAGAAGGAAAAAATCAATTTACATTTTACACACACACAAAGAACCAAATTTAAAATATATATCTAGACAGAGAGAGAGAGAGAGAGAGAGAGAGAGAGAGAGAGAGACAGTCACAACGAATAATGCTAAGTGACAAGTTAACGGTTTTGCATGAATGAGGCAATGAGAGTGAGAGAGAATACTATTTTAGAAAATCTAAACTGAAAAAATTGAAGAAAACGAGGTAGTTGAAAAAACGAGCAAAAGAACACATGCAGAGAGAGAGAGAGAGAGAGAGAGAGAGAGAGAGAGAGAGAAAACGAGAGAGAAAGAAAGCAACAACACAAAGATAAACTTTTAAATTTTGTTGTTGTGTAACTAGAATGGCTAAGTTGAATGATCTAGAAAAGGATAGAGAGAGAGAGAGAGAGAGAGAGAGAGAGAAATAGTAGAAAAGAAAATGTGCGAGAGAGAGACGAGAAAGGAAATGGTCAAGTTTGAGTTAGTAGCCGGAGTGGAAAGGAATTTAAATTTAAATATAAAGTGGACTGCTCACTCACTCACTCTCGCTCTCTCTCTCTCTCTCTCTCTCTCTCTCTCTCTCTGTCTGATTCGACAGAAACCTCGATAGACGGGAATGGATTGAAAATGTTGACGGAGAGGTTAAGTGGCATTTGGAATAGTAGGAATAAAAAGGGAGAGAAGAGATAGAGAGAGAGAGAGAGAGAGAGAGAGAAATTAGAATACGACTCTCTCTCTCTCTTTCTGTCTTTCAAGTTGAATATTCCTCAATTCGCCAAATGTGTGTGTGTGGATTAAATTGAATTAGTTGGAAATGAAAATTTTTTGATGTTGTTTTGAATCACTTTTGAAAAACAAGACTCATATTTTCTAAACAAACAAATTCAAGGATATTTTTGTGCATTATTAAATTTTAGAATAAATTATAAATTTTTAAATGCAATAAACCAATTAAATGGAAATTTTATTTTATTTCTCGTTCTTCATCTCTCTCTCTTTTATTTTCTCTCTCTCTCTCTCTCTCTCTCTTTCAATATCTCTCAAATAGAAATGCAATAAAGCAAATTTTTTAATTAAAACACGGAAAAATTTTAAAAGTTTTGACGTGATTTCAAGAGTAATTTAAAATATTGAAAATGCAATTATATAAATTTGAATCTACAAATTAAAAAGAAAGAGCGCAAAATAAAGTAAGAGAGAGAGAGAGAGAGAGAGAGAAAATAAAATTTAAAATCTAGAAAATCCAAACTAAACAAAAGTTGTTTTTATATTTACTCTATTTTCATATATATTATTATTATTATAAATAAATGTTTTGTTTGTTTAGCAAACAAGTTAACTTCTTTTTTTTGCTTTTCATTGTAAAAAATAAAAAGCAAAAAACAACTTTCTCTCTCACTCTCACTCTCTTTCTCTGTCAGTTTCAAAATCAAGAGTTGTCATCATCATGAATTTTAAATTTTGGAACAACAATGATAATGATGAAGTTAGTGATAACAAAAGGTGAGATGAGTGAGTGAGAAAGAATGAGTGAGAGAGAGAGAGAGAGAGAGAGAGAGAGAGAGTAGGAGAGATAGTGAGAGTGAGTGAGTGAAAGTGAATGAGATTTCATTTGACCCTCGAGGCTTGAGAGTCTTGCCATTGTCAATCTCTTCTTTCTTTCTTTTCTCTCTCTCTCTTTCTCTCTCTCTCTATTACTCACTTTTTGCTCTCTTTCTCTCTCTCTCGCTCACTTTCTATTCACATGCACAAAACGTTTCAATTTATATTCTATTGTGTCTCTCACTCTTCTTGTCGGACTTTGCGTCACTAGGGCAGGTCAACAATAGTAAGAGAGAGAGAACGAGAGAGAGAGAGAGAGAGAGAGAACGAGAGAACGAGAGAACAAGAGAGGGAGAGAGAGAAACAAAATTTTTCTCTTTTTTAAAAATTCAAAGATAGTAACACAGAGACTACACGTATTGAGAAGTGAGCTTACAGAAAGATGAAAACAGGAAAGTTTGACTGAAGAGAGTGAAAGAGAGGAGAGAGAAATTCAATTTCTAGACAATTGATTTCAAAAAGAGACGAAAACGTGAGAGAAAAAAAGAAAGAGAGAGAGAGAGAGAGAGAGATGACTACCACCAACCCTACTTGACTAGTAAAATAAGATTTCTTTTACTTCTCTCTCTCTCTCTCTCTCTCTCTCTCTCTCTCTCTCTTCAGTCAAACGTCACATAAGGGTGTCTTTCTTCTAGTATTGATTTTCTTTAAAATTGACTTGGCTTGCCTCTAAAAAAGTTGAGAATATTTGGAAAATTAAAGAGAGAAAAGATTGAGTGAGAGAGAAAGATAAAGAAAGTGAGTAAGTGAGTTAGTGAAAGAGAGAGAGAGAAAAAAAAATCTTATAAGAAATTAAGTTGAGCCTCTCATACCCAAGCAAATAGTGCCCTCTGGGTCTTGTATTTATGGTCATGCTAATGCCCTTACACACAATGTACGATCACTTTTCTTTTTTCCTCTCTCTCTTTCTTACTCTCTCTCTCTCTCTCTTTCTTACTCTCTCTCCTACTCTCTTTTACTCTCTCTCTCTTTCCCCCCTCTCTCTCTCTTACTTTCTATCTCTTTCTCTCTTACTTTTTATTTCAATCACCCTCTCTCTCAACTAGACTCACACACTCGTACTCTCTTTTCCCTAGATAGTTGTTATGTAACAAGGCCCACACACAGAGTGAGTTGGAGAGAGAGAGAGAGAGAGAGAGAGAGCCACTAGATTAGGTTCGTGTGTCCCGTAATAACCTATTTCACTCACTCTCTTTCTCCTTCTTTTACTTCTTCATGTTTCACTTTTTCTCTTTTCTTCCTCTCTCTCTCTCACACACACAAGCTACCCTTGTCTTGTCTGTTGTGTCATATTTCTCTCTCTCTCACTCTCATTGAGTTTGACTCGCGCCACAACAACCATTAGCCGTGGGGGACTAATCTAATTGGGATCACACGCTAGTCAGCTAGTCTCAAACAGTATGGTGAGAGAATGAGAGAGAGAGAGAGAGAGATTGTTCCAGTGGCCTGGTGGCGACACGAAACAATAGCCACCAGTGCTCGTCACACCAGCAATAATTAACCCCCCAAGTTTCACCTCCTACTCAGCGATACATTGAAACAGACGCACAGTGCCATTATATCGCATATACACCATAGACTAAAAACCCTCTAAAACAGAGAGAAAAAGGGAGAGAGAGAAGACAGGATTGAAACCTGACATGGCTGACACGCCATATCAGTTTTGTTTCTGCAGGTTTCAAAGGGGTTCTCTCGGGAGAGTGAGAAAAAGAGATAGAGAGTGGGGGAGAAAGAGGCAGATTGATAGAAAGAAAGAGAGAAAGGGGAAGAGAGAGGAGGGAGAGAGAGAAAGAGAGGGAGAGAGAGAAAGAGAGGGAAAAAGAGGGGAGGGAAAGAGAGAGAGAGAGAAATAGAGAGTTCCCTGATGGCGTATATCGTGGTATCGCTTCGCTCGGATACATTTTTCGATCCCATGTTATTATTGTTTTTGTTGCTGGGTTTTTGGTTGATGGCATTGCACAGAAAAAGAGAGAGAGAGAGAAAGTGAGAAAGAGAAAGAGAGAGAAAGAACGAGAGAGAGAGAGAGAGAGAGAGAGAGAGAGGGCAACTGATAAAGAGCATAAATGAACGGGAGCTAATTGAAAAATTGACTACACCACAAAAAATGGGACATTGGGAGAAAGAGAAGGGGATATTAATTCATTGAGAAACAAAGACGCAAATCAATTGAGGATAACACACACACGCAAAACATGACATAGACAAAATTGTGAAACAAAAACACAGTGAAAGAAGAGAGAAAGTAAGTGAGAGAGAGAGAGAGAGAGAGAGAGAGAGAGAGAGAAAGAGAGATAATTTGATCTAACCCTTGTTTTAGGGGGATGGTTTATTTTTAGTCTATAATTAATTCTAATTAATTAATTGAGCGAAACAAAAAAAAACCAGTTCATATAGACACATTACACAATTCTTCTTTTTCTGGAAAAACAATCATTTTTAATGAATACTTTGATTTCTTAGATATCTGTTATATCAATCTCTTTCTTTATTTTCTTATTTTGTTTTGAGACAAATAAATGTGTCACCAATTTAAAAAAACATGATTTTTACTATTTGAAATTTGATTTAATTTGAAACGTTTGGAAAAGGTGATTTTATTACCAATGATCTATAGTAAATTGACCTGAACTCTCTCACTCTGTCTTTGATTTTAGTCTGGTCTCAATAAATCTCAATTGAGGAGAGAAACTAAATTGAGAGTATACTCAAATAACAGCTGAGCTTTAATTGGGAGATATAGTGAGTGGGAGAGAGAGAGAGAAATGAGTTTAAAAGCAATAAGAGAGAAAGTGGTGTAATTGAGGGTATTATAGTAGATCACCAGTGAGTGAGTAAAAGTTAGAGAGAGAGAGAGAGAGAGAGAGAGAGAGAGAGAGAGGGCGCCGGTAATTGAGTGATTAAATCTGGAGAGAGAGAGCTGTAGAGATCTGTGGTAGGGTTAATTTGGCTTGATAGCCCCAGACTGCCCAGTGAGTCACTTTGATCCTAGGCGACAAGGTTCTATTTCGAGAGACATTCCAACAATATTACGAGAGAGAGAGAGAGAGAGAGAGAGAGAGAGAGAGATGGCGGGCAAAAATCATCAACATAAATCAGTCAATCAAGATATATATATATATTGGCACCGCCTCATAAACTTTACCAAAAAGGAATTTTGACTAAAAGAGTAGCACAGAACAAATAAAATTGGAATAATAATAATAATAATACCAGGCCAGAGGGCCGACTTTGATTAACCAAAATTGCTTTACACACACACATACATACCTTTTCTTTCTCTTTCATTTACTCTCACATTCTCTCTCTCTCCCTCTCTTACCCGTCACTCTTAATTAGCCAAATTAGAGTCATACACTTCAATAATTGTTCACGGTATTTGAGTAATTTTTCCCTCTTTTTTGCGTTTGTGTGATTTATGCATTAAAAAATTCCACTAATATTTTTAGAAAATAAAATATACTTACTTTGAAAATATGCAACAATGGAGAAAATTTGTCGTTAATTTTTATTGTTTATGTTTTTAATAAATTGATTGATTAATTAAGATTTTTACAAAAACATTATTTTTTAAAAAAATTTAAAATTATTAAAAAACATTTACATCGGAAAAATACACGGATACTGCAAAAGCCAGATAAAAAATAAAAGTCAGAGAAAATTGTGAGAGTTGAGTAAAAGAAAGAAAGAGAGAGAAAAGTTGAGAAATGATGGATTGACCAGTCAATTGGGCAAGTGTAACACCAGAGCTAGGGCAATGTCAATAACAATCATCATAATAACTGGTGGTGGTGGCGACACACACACACAAGAGACAAGATCAGAGAGAGAGAGAGAGAGAGAGAGAGAGAGAGAGAGAGTCAGTAAAATTCCGGATGACAGTGATCGAAGTGAAGCGTATGCCAGCCAGAACGAGACTAGATCGGAAACCCGTCAAGTGTAACACTTTTGGTTTCTCTCTTACCCCCCTTTCTCTCTCTCTCTCTCTCAACATGCTTGCCGGTTTGAGGAAGTGGTCCACCAAGAGAAAGAGAGAGAGAGAGAGAGAGAG
Source organism: Papilio phestus (assembly GCA_018231625.1). Taxonomy (NCBI): domain Eukaryota; kingdom Metazoa; phylum Arthropoda; class Insecta; order Lepidoptera; family Papilionidae; genus Papilio; species Papilio phestus. The sequence goes on along the minus strand of DVQH01001972.1, from coordinate 1,183 downwards.
AGAGAGAGAGAAAGAGAGAGGAAACACGCGCTTTGGGTCTGCCTTTCTATCTGGTTACTTATGGCTACTGTTGCTAACTTTTTCTCCCTCTCTCTCTCTCTCTCTCTCTCTCTCAGTCATTCTTTCACTATATATATATACAAACCCACGCGGACCGAGTGGTTCAACTTTGAGTGGTTGATTTACACTTGCTAAGCTCCACCCCTTTCTACACTACCACTGTTACCTTTCTTTACTTTTTTCTTTTCTCTTGTCACACGCATCACCGAGAATGATGAGTGAATGAGTGAGAGAGAGAGAGAGAGAGAAAGAAATGTGCAACAATTAATTAGACAAAACCACCCCCCAAAACAGGTGTAGGTTTAACCAAAATGATATAATATTTAATACTAAAAATAAATAGTTTTGAGTTTTAACATCTAAAATAAATTAAATCAGAACCAATGAATTAGCAATGAGAATGTTAGCAATGAAAGATATATAAAAACAAGATGCAATTAAACGGTTTGAATTAATTAAAATTAAAATTAAATATAGTTTACACTAAATACTTTTTTTAAAAAACAAAAGCTTTTAAAATTAATTTTAAAAATATATAAATGGATTTTTGAAAATAAAGTTAAAACAATTTTTAAAAATAAGTTTAAAATAAAAAAATAAATTAGAAACTTGTGTTTTATCGACATTAAATTTTTATTTCTTGAACACAAAAAAAACGAAACAACGTTATCATTGAGAATCAATAGTATATTTTTTTAACTAAACAAATGTACATCTACAATAAAAAAATATAAATCAATCGGAGACAATTGCATTTACCTTAGTTATCTTTGTAAAAATAGTTTAAAATAACTCAATGATATCAATGACAGTGAGAATAATTAAATGGTATGAATGTTGTAACAAAGTATAGGACAATTTAAAAGACAAAGAAAGAAGAGAGCATTGCACATTGTTTTCACAAATCTACTAGAGTACGCGCATGCGCTCATTTGTGTTTTATTAATTTTAGTTGTTTTTAGTGTTTTTTACTGTCATAATTTATATATAGGTACACTCTAAATAATCTCAGAACCAATCCGTAGAGATTTTTTGTAAGCTTGGACAGTAGCATGCAAATATAATTGCAAGCTAGGTAGACACTCAAAGCACAGCCAAAGGCAAACCTTACAAAAATAATTGT
>DVQH01001971.1:0-11057 GCA_018231625.1 Papilio phestus | reverse complement strand
TCTCTCTCTCTCTCTCTCTCTCTCTCTCTCTCTCTCTTTCTCTCTCTCTCTTTCTTGGTACGCATACTATTTCACAATTTAAATTTAACCTTTGTTAGACAAAAATCATAACTTTTTTTCTTTATTAAGAAAGACAGAATACTTTTTACATATTAAAAAATTTAAAAACTAGCTTTTAAACCCGTATTTTAAACAATTGTCAAAAATATTTGATTTTTGGCAATATTTTGATTGAGAGAAGGAGAGATTTTTTTACATTTTTTACTGCAATATTTATAATATCACTAGATTCATATCGACAGAAAGTTTTTCCACTCAACTCTTATCTCAACTTTTCAAATTTTGTGGTATTGATCTCTCTTTCTCTCTCTTACTTTCTCCTCTCTCTCTCTCTCGCTTTCTTTCTTTCTTTCTACAAATAACTTTCTTGAGCTATATTTTTACACATACACTCACACATATTTCACAACGAAAGGCTCTACTTCAGCATTTATAATGACCAGAATCATTAGCAGTAATAACAACAACAAAGCAACTAGACTAAATCACTGTGTCAATTAAGTGCTTCTTCACTTTTTTCTCCAAGTTTGGCTTCATTCATTCATTCTTTGTTTGAGGGCGTGAAAGTCACACACAAATCACTAAATCTCACAAATACACACAACCCGAGTTGTCACATTGCCACTGAACCTTTGCTAAGTATTGTTAAGTATTCTTGCAGTCTTACTCTAGAAAGGAATCTATGGTTGAGAATGTTCTCGCTCGATAAAGAGAAAGAGGGAGAGAGAGAGAGTCATTACAAACGGAACTTTTTGGAAGACACATTAACATATTGATGACACTTCAAAAAATAACTCATGATGATAATGATGATGAGTTGCATTAAAAATCAATTAAATTATTTTTTTAAATTTATTTATTTACGATTTTACTTTTTGTTTTGTTATTTTTGACTATTAGATTTAACTCCTTTAGAGTGAATTGGTCTCTCTATTTATTGTTCCAATCCTTCTAACCCTAATTCGGTTAATCGGTTTGTCTACGTTTTAATTGTCGTTTTCGGTAAATTTCGGTCGGTTTTCTTCAAAAGTACTTTCATTAAATTCTTTTAAGTGAATTACCTCTTTGAGAGAGAGAGAGAGAGAGAGAGAGAGAGAGAGAGAGAGAGAGAGAGAGAGAAATAATCGTTTTCTCTCGTTTTCTCTCGCTTGGTTGAGGATGAGAAGCTTTGTTTGGTTGTATGTTACGCACCTATTTTCACTGATTTAATTCTCTCTCTCTCTCTCGTGTCTGTACACTCTCTAATAGCATAATCAATGCTTTGAAGAAGTGTGGGAGAAGAAAAGAGAGTAACAAATCGTCTCGTTCTCTCGCGACTCTCTCTCTCTCATTTGACTCGATTTTGCACCATTTTCCTTTCTTCCTTTCTTGCAAAATGGTATCTTTCGCATTTGTTGTAACATATGCATAAACACAAACTTGAACTCTATAGAGTGTGCATGCATGCATGGATAAATCAATGTTGTTAACAGGTATAGAAAGGTCTCCAAAGTCATCTTCTCTCTCTCTCTCTCTCTCTCTCTCTCTCTCTCTCACTCGCAACACTTTGGTTGCGCGTGTCTCTATTTTTGTCTATTCTTCTCTTCTCTTTCTCTCTCTAACTTAACCTACACATACACACACACTTTGAGTACAAATCGATTTTGGGGTGACACTTGTTACTGATAATTTTACTCAGTTTCAAACAGTTGCCGTTCTTCTTTCTCTTTCGTTCGTTCGGTTTTTCTACCGTTTATTTCAAACACTTACAGTAGTTCGAAGAGGCACGCAAAAGTAGTGGCGCAGAAAAAAGGGTCAGACGGTGAGAGAGAGAGAGAGAGAGAGAGAGAGAGAGAGAGAGAGAGATGAGAAGGTAGACTGAGACTCTATGACAATGACTCTGCTCGTGCTCGACCGATGAGCAGAGAGACTGTATTATGACACCGAGACATAATTTTTCAGTCAATCCCGGTTGTGACACAGTGACAAAGTGAGTTCACCTAAACAGTGAGTGAGTGAGTGAGAGAGAGAGGCACCCATCTCGACCATGAACACAGCACAATGTCGAAGCAGCAACAACCGTACAAGATATGGAAGTAGTACTAATATGAGGATGATGAGCTATGTTGATCAGCAAAGTGACTAATTGGCAACACTGGTACAGTGTGTGTGAGTGAGGCATCAAAGTGGCCAGTGGCAGCACCTCTACACCCAACCTTGCCCCGATGACTAGTCCGTCTGAAGACACCCGGCACCGGCTGCGAGAGGAGGTGAGGTAAAGTGGTGCATAAGCCGGCGCCGACACACTCTTGACCTCTTCTCTTCCTTCTCTCTCTCTCTACACACACATTCACTCACACCCATCTGGTCATTCTCATCACATCACATCATTCAACACATCACATTGTGTGACACATTTCAATACCAACCAAACACTACCCACGTTTTCTGTGCCATTTTGGAATCGATTTTAAAACATCTTGTCTTATTCTCTCTCATTTTATTTTATTTTAAATCTATATCTCCAGAGATTATTTCATCACTCAGTAAGTGTTGTGATTTTGTTATTGTAACTTTTTCATTTTAAAATGTGCTAAACTGTTGACAATAACCCTGATTGATACCCAAATGATGATTTGCAAGAATTGTGAGTGTAATTTAATTAGTATCTAAATATATTTTTAGAATAGTGATCAGCTTGAATTTCATTGTCATGCTAGAGTGATTGAGTGAAAATGAGTGATTTTTGGTTGAATTAATAGCAACGATTTTTTTTATTGTTGTTGATGTTTGTGACAGGTGACACATGTGTCAAGCCGTTTGAAAAGCTTGTTGTGTGCTGGTATCGGAATCTGTGGTGATATAAGACTGTGGTAGCACTTGGCCGCATCGAGCGCGATGGTGAGTGTGACACCGCTCTTGCCGGCACTCGTGCCACTTGCCACACTGCTCTGGATCCGTGCCGCGGACCATTCAATATCGATCTCAAGAAACAAATGGGACCAGGAGTATGACTACATTGTCGGTATGTGTTTTCTGTATGATCTAAAAATGAGATTTAACGGGTTTTACCTGTGTTTTGTCTGTGTCTAGTTGGAGCTGGTTCGGCCGGTGCGGTCTTGGCCAACCGACTCTCGGAAGATCCCACGGTCAAAGTATTACTACTCGAAGCCGGTGGTTCGGAGAATATCTTTAGCGACATTCCAATAGCAGCTGCCACACTACAGATGACACCGATCGATTGGGCCTATCAAACCGAACCACAACATTCCTCATGCTTTGGACTTATCAACCGGGTAGGCTTACATTTTCTTTTGAAATACAAATCAAAGTAATTTTTGTAAAATGCAGAGAAGTAGATGGCCACGCGGTCGCGTGCTCGGTGGCTCTTCGGTGCTCAACTACATGCTTTACGTACGTGGCAACCGTCGTGATTATGACCTCTGGGCTGAGATGGGTGCCTACGGTTGGTCTTGGGAAGAAGTGCTGCCTTACTTTATCAAGTCAGAAGACAATCGTGATCCAGTGATTGCAGGCAATGGTAAAAATCTTTACTTTGAAACAAGAGTGATGGTGCTAAGTGAATCGAATTGGCTGAGAATTCTAATCATAACAGAAGGTTAAAATCAAATCAGTTGAGAATTGAATTAGAATCAGTAAAGAGTATTTGGTTTTAAAAAATAAAAATTTTAGGTTGTGATTCATCTCATTGTCTTCGCAGGCTACCATGGCACGGGAGGTCTACTAACAGTGTCTAGCCCGCCCGACTCAACACCCATTTCAATGGCCTTTCCCGAAGCGGGCAAACATCTTGGCTATCAGAATGTGGACATAAACGGTCCAACCCAGACTGGGTTTGCCATTCCACAAGGCACAGTGCGTCGTGGTGCTCGGTGTTCCACTTCAAAAGCTTTTCTCGGCTCAGCACGTGGTCGTCCCAATCTGCACGTGATCACCTTTGCATACGTGACTAAAGTGATCTTCAACGAGTACAAACGTGCTGTGGCGGTTCAATTTGACCGGTTCTCACTTTCGCACGTGGTCTACGCTCGCAAAGAAATCATTCTTTCCGGCGGCTCAGTCAACTCGGCCCAACTACTCATGCTGTCAGGCGTGGGGCCACGTGATCACCTCGAAGCGCTAGGCATCCCAGTTGTGGCCGACTTGCCAGTGGGACTCAACCTTCAAGATCACATCTACCCGGGCGGCGTCCACTTTACTTTCGAGGGCAAATACAGCTTCATGCAGCGCCGCATTGTCTCCATTCCGAATTTAATTTCCTACTTTGCTTCAGGAAGAGGTAAGTCTAGTTTAGTCTATTACGATGTGACACAGCGTCTTAAACAAATACAAAGACCACATATCGACGATCGTTATCGTTGTATTCCGCATTAACATCTATTCATCTCTTGTCACACAAAGTGACACAAAAGGACAACTTTGACCTTTTTTGCATGAGCATAATCATTACCGGTGAGATAGCCATCGTTAGTTCTTTTTATTATCTACGTCTCTCCTTAACTTTTACCTCGGTTGGGTGAGGGTGGCGATGCATGACAAGGAACTTGTACAACATTTTTGCTTTTTATTCCAAACTCCGAATTGTTCAGTTTAGTAGTTCAGAACTATTAATCAAATTTATTTATTTCACAAACAATTTGGTTGAGTTTTGATTTGAACTTCCATGATGGTTTTATTTCGTTCAAAACACACTTTTTTGTGGGTGACAAGTTTAAATTAATGAAGATTAAGGTTAACAGTTTAGCTTGAATGGTTTTTGTGTTTATCAATGATTCCAAATTGTCAATCTGAATTGTAAGTGTGAAAACAAGGTTTATTGTTTTAGGTGTTTTAGTTTTGGCAGACATGTTTATGTTGAGTCACTGTGCTTTGCAGAGAGTGTGACACCTGTCCACTACACTACTCGGTTAGGGTGACAAATCACAGTTGTGCGCCTGATTTGTTTGTTTTCTCGCTAACTCGTCCCTCTTAAGGGTGACATCGAAAATTGAGGTTACCACGGCTCACCAACTTCTCTCTCTCTCTCTCTCTCTCTCTCTCCACACTCTCTGCAACGCCCATCGATCACCCTTCACAGACGCGATACATTTCACTTAGTCATATTTCTCTCTATCTCTTTCCCACTCTCAATTTACTCTTCTTTTCACATTTTTACCTAGTTTGACATGATAATTGTCTTGTTTGGAAATGGGTGTGCGTATCTGTGATAACTTATCTTTCAATAAATATATTTTCTGTCTAGGCCCCATGACAAGTTTTGGTGGTGTGGAAGGTTTGGGTTTCATCAACACCAAGTACGCGAACAAAACCGATGACTGGCCGGATTTTGAGATTCACATGGTGACTGGTGGACCGAGCTCCGACGACGGACAGACCTTTCGTCGGGTGCAGGGTTTCACCCAGGAGCTGTGGAAACAGGTCTACCTGCCCTACATCAAGTTCGATATATTCTCCTTCTACCCGGTGATGCTTCGACCTAAGAGTGTGGGTTACATCAAGCTTCGGTCGGACAATCCTTATGACCCGCCAATCATCGATCCCAAGTACTTGACACATCCGCATGACATTCTCTCCATGGTGGACGCTATGAAGATCTCGATTGCCGTCGGTCTCACTCCGCCTTATCAGGTAATGATTATTTTGAGTTATTATAATTCGAAGGGTTATGCAAAAAAATTGAATCAAATCGAGCGAGAATTAGAAAAGTTTGAATTCCGAATTAAATTGACGGAAAATTTGAAGACTTATGCACAGAATTCGAACCGAATCGTAATAAAATTTGAATCATAACACAAAGTTAGAATCGAATCAGTAACGAATTCAAATCACAACGAAAGTTGAAATCGAATCGGTGGAAATTGACTAACTCTCACACTACAAAAACGTGGTTGGCATAATACCAAAAAACGACAGAACATTGAACAGAAAATCACTACTATATTATTCATTAATATATAGGAGATTATTTCTAAAAGTATTAAGATTTGAAATCAGTATTTAATTCTCTTAATATTATCTCAACATTTAACAGAGTTAATGAAATCTTTTGAACACTTCATATTCGAACATGAAAAAATAAACATTTGCAATTTAAAAAATGCAAAATCCGCTCAAACCAATAAGAATACTGTATATATGTGGAGATAATTAAAATTCCTCAAATTAAAGCTCACCTTATTTTCTCTTAGGGAGCAGATGTTGTGCTTCTGAGGTTCTGTTAATGTTAATAACTGTTAATTTCTTATCTTCTTTTTTTCTAATATAGTCAATGAAAGCCCGACTCTTCGAGACTGTTTTCCCCGGTTGCGAGATTTACCGCATCTGGAGTGATGAGTATCTAGCCTGTGTGGCTCGGACCTACACTGCCACCATCTATCACCCGGTGGGTACCGCCAAGATGGGTGCTCCGTGGGATCCAACCGCGGTGGTCGATCCCGAACTTCGTGTGCTCGGTGGCGTCAAAGGACTTCGGGTGGTGGATGGTTCCATCATGCCGAAGATCGTGTCGGGCAACACCAATGCACCGATTATCATGATCGCCGAGAAAGCAGCGGACATGATCAAGGGTATCAATCTGCCACGCTATGACCCCAACACGGCGCCTGGTGCCGCGGCTCGCAACGAGGTGGACGACTTCTTCGACGAAGACTTCAAAAAGAAGTGATAAGTCGATAACCTAGCCATCACCATCACCACTTTCATAGCATTGTGACACATACACACCCCTCAAGCCAACACGTGCCATCTCTCTCTCCCCTCTCTTGACCTTTTTCACCCTTTCTCACCCGTGACGTTATTTGTTAAGTTTTTTACTTCACTTTTTAATTTATTCCTTTAATAGTTTTATTAGAGAATGTTTTTATTTTCATTTTTTAATGTACAAATTGAATTGTTTATACACTAATTCACTCTTATGTAAAGTTTGGTATGTTGAACAAATTTTGGGTATTTTCTTCGGTTCTGTTGATTGGTTGTATCTTTTGTTTTTGTTGTCTTCTACTACTCACGCCCACACAAACCACTATTGACCTAGTTTTTAATGTAAAAAATTAATGTAAAGTTTTTATACTGTACAGTTAAATTAACTATTAAAGTTTAAAAATTAAATTGTACGAATATTGATAACGTCATATGTGAACGTTTCTTTAGAAACACGCTTGTTACGGTTTGTGTGTTGTCTCTCTCTCTCTCTCTCTCTCTCTCGTTTGCGACTCAAATTGAAGTGAATTCACTTCCATTTCAATGATCAACTCACTATAATCTGCGATGTCCTCAGATAACTTGCATCTCTACACGTGGAAAGTGGGCAATTTTGCTCAGTTGATCAGTGGGACAAGGCAATTCATCAATTCACCGCAGTTTTCGTTCACCACCAAAGGATTGACCACTAAATGGCACGTTAGACTTAATTTGAACCATAAGCCAAGTGAGCCCACCGGTTATCTTGGAATTTTCATCGGTCTCGACAGCGGAGGACCGGTGACTGTGAAGTGGTGGATCACAGTGGTGAATGGTAGCGGTGTGCACCAGTTGCTCCGGTCGACCTGCATCAAGAAGTACTCTGAGGATTCCCACAGTACCGGGTGGAACAAGTATGTCACCTATCAGAAGCTTCAGGAGGAGACGAGCAATCTGTTGTCGAACGGTGAACTCACGTTGCAAATCTCGATGCAGCTGTACAACACCGAGGAACACTTTGGACATGCCAGTCGCAAGTTTAGTTTAACACAATTCTCCTACGTGTGGGAGGTGGGTTTGTTTGATGAGATCGCAAAGCCAACCTCGAGTCTCTACCAAGTCCACTCGCCACACTTTACCGATCCGAGTGGTGACACTCGGTGGCATCTGATACTCTATCCTCGTGGCAAATCTCATTCAACAGCTCGCACTGCACGCACTACTCCCAAACGTCCCAAGAAGCCTAGCAAGACGGAGAGCTTGGCACTTGAACTCAAGCTTGAATCGAAAGAGGCTGTCAAAGCCAAGTGGTCGGCTGCTGTGATCGATGGACAAGGCCACTTGTGTCACAGAGTCTACTCAGAAGCGAAAAACTTTACTCCATTGCAATGCACTTCGAGCGTACCTCAGTTTTTGTTGCGTCAAACCTTAGACAACCATGCTGACCGTCTTCTACCGGCTGGCTTGCTCACCCTCTACTGTCAGGTAGAGATTATAGGAGAAAACACTTCATTGGATGACATTTTCCCCCGTTCTATCTATCGTCTCTCTAAATTACTGGAGGAGAAAGCTCCTCGCGATCTCGTGTTGGCGGTAGATGGCCAAGAGATTGCTGTGCATCGAATGGTGTTGACCATCTCCTCACCCGTGTTTGACAAGATGCTCGAGACAGAGATGCGCGAAGCACAACTGGGCCGAGTTTGCATCGAAGACTTTGATTCCCAAGTGGTTCGTCGAATGGTGCAGTTCCTCTACGATGATCTTGAAGGCATCGAGTCCGCTGATTTGGACACCGCCGACAAACTCTTACAGGTGGCAGACAAGGTAATCACTATCCTTTATATTGGTAATAGAGTGATGCCAAGTTTAGCCTGGTAGGAAGAATTCTCTTATATTCTTTATGTCATTCGAAAGTTTAGAATATGTAGAATCGAGTATAAAATTTTTGGTGCTGCCAAATATTCTAATTGTTCTGAATTGGATTCTAAAGTTTTGGTTTTTAACAAAACAGTAGTGTTAAAATACTCAAAACAATGGAGATTTTAAAAAAACTAATTGAATTAGAATTAGTTTTTTTACATTATTGTTTTGATCAAAATCGAAATTTTAGAATCAAATTCGGAACAGTTAGGAATATTTAGCAGCTTTCAAATTTTCATATTCGATTCTACATCGTCTGAACTTTTGAATGACAGAGAATATTAGAAAATTCTTTCTATCAAAATTTAGGCTGAAAAACGTGTTTTTTGGCATCAGTTTTTTCAAATATTTTACTAACTAAAGTTTTGTTGTCTATTCGCCAGTATGAGATTGACTCACTGCACAAGGCAGCTCAGCGTCAATTGGCTTCCCTTTTGACTTCAGAATCGGCATTACGAATTCTGGTGAGTGCCGAGCGTTACCAAGCACCTCGACTTGTGAGCCACGCCACCGAGTTTATCAAGACTCATGCACTGCAAGTGATGACTCGACCCGAGTGGGTTAACGCCATTCGTCATCACAGTGATTTGATGGCCAACATCCACGAGCAGATTTTACCACAACTCAGTTCACTGTCTAATTCAAATGGCACCGATGACAACTCGCAAAATGAAATCAAGTCCAAGAGACGTCGAACTACGGTTACTATGTAGTTACGCTAGAAAAGCAGCTTTTAAGAAACATTTTCATAGCAACTATCTTTTAACGTATGTTGTACACGAATATTTCATTATATAATAATAACACTTGTAATATTGGCAGTGATGAATTTTATATATAGATTAGCCTATCCGAAGTTAAATGTGAGAGTAATGATTAGTTGAGCATTAAGACCATCGGTCCCAACGTTTCCACAGTTCCACGTTTGGTCGTGATTTGATTTTACTCGCACTTGTCAAGTTGGTTTCTTTGAGAGAAGGGCTAGGCTTCACTTGCTGTTGTTGTTGTCCTCTTCCGATTCCCGAGGAACTTTTGTAACCAGACTCCGATTTAAAGATTTCTTCTTTTGAAGTGTTTGTTCGCTCATTACTTTGAGACTTAGGTTTATTGCTTATTTTGTGCTCGCAACTCGTTCCAGACTTAGCCTTGGGCGTGATTTCTGCGGTGCTACGATTTGCATTCTGACTGCTCGGTTTGGTGTGACTGTTCGACTTGACCGTGGAGGGATCGAAAAGATCGCTGGCCGAAGAGATGAGTGTCTTGGGTGCAATTTGACTGTGATCACTACGAATGCTGAAGGCCTCACCACCACAGGTTTTCGATTCGAGCTTAGCTGAACTCTTAGTGGTAGTCTTGAGTTTGACGCAACTCGACCTACCAGGACTCTTGTTCATCTTGCCCGGAGTGCTTCGGTCCAGTTTGTGGATCGATGCATCCCGTGATCTGTTGTGTGACTTTTTGGTGCGATGCCGATGCTTGCGACGCGTGGGATCACTCTCTTTACGTTGGGGAACCTCCTTCTGTTGTCCTTCCATCTCGAGCTCTTGGAACTTGAGTTTGATGAGACTCTCCAGTGCCATCTTCTTTTCGATGTACTCTCGCTCGTACTGGTCTCGCATCTGGTCCACCTGTCGGTTGGTGCGAGACCACAGATCGCGTCGCATCTCCTCTTCGCGTTTCAACGTCTCCTCACGTAACTGTCTCACCTGACGTTCTACCTCGAGTCGAGTGGCGATGTACAACTCATCGAGCTCTTCGCGTTTTCCCTCAGCCCACTGTTGCAACCCTTCACGATCCTTGGTCTGGTTGGTGCTACCACTCCCACTTGGTGCCGTCATCCTATCGATCAACCATTCGAGTCATACTTTTTTTTCAAATTAAATACTCTTGGAGTTTAGCATTTTAATCGGATTAATTCACAACACAACTAACCAACTAACTCGTTATAACTCGAAATCCAGTTGACTTGTGGAAACGCTCAGTTAATTTAGTTAAACAGAATAAAGGATTGTTGTGCTAAATAAGTGGCGTTTCTACTGCTCAACTAGACAAATTACAACACTGTAACTTTTAATCTCAAGTTGACTTTACTCAAGTTTATATTGTTGCAATTAAGTAATTATTCTTTACATGAGTGACAACGCTCTGTTGTCTTTCTCGATTTGGTTAAGAATTCGAATTATAACACACAAAGTTAGATTTGAATTGCTTAAAAATTCGAATCGAATCGAATTACACACAGAGCACTCGAACTCAGGTAACAATGCAGTTTTGGGTGCCCTAGTACAAAAAGTTGCCACCAGATGGCGCCACGTGTCACCAAGCTTGTCCGACAGTCGGTCGGCGACAGACTACAACGTACTCCCCTCTTACTCAATTTAACCCAAATATCCTAACCC
>DVQH01001970.1:0-11061 GCA_018231625.1 Papilio phestus | reverse complement strand
CAAATACATCATCTTCCCGAAATCTGGAATTTTTCTTTTGATATTACAGACACTCTAATTTTATTTTATGTATAGATAGATATAGATATGAAACTAGTGTCCTTAATGAAACTTTCATATTAAAAAGCCAGTAGCAACGAATATTACTGGCTTTTTTTAAACAAAATTATTACAACATAGTACATTTGTAATGACTAATTTTAAGATCATTAAGCGACCGTAACAAACGACTTTACTCTCATACAGTTGTAGCGAGTAAATAATTCGTACTAAAAACCGCTGCAAGTTAACTACACTACAAGAATGATATACGACAAAAAGGCTCCGTTCGCGAACATCTGCTCGCACCTACCACATTAACCTAACGAGCTGGCCTAATGGCGCTAGCTAGGGCTGCTACGAAAAAAACTCGAATCAAATAAATTACGGTCGCGCTACGCCGTAGCACTCACAAGATTTACTCACCAACGCGGATTTAGGTCACAATGTAAAATTCTATTATTTAATCCTTCTATTAAAGGGACAAGTAAACTAAAATAAGCGATCTTGTCAAATTTCTTTAAAATATTTAGCAAACCTGTTATTATATCTTTTTCTTTCTAGCCTGTAGCTGCCTTTAATAAGCTAATTCAAATGTATATTTTAAGTGCATTTACTTAATACTTATTATATAAAAAGAACTGCTTTAACCTCAAAATTATGCAAGAAGCTTTTTTTTAATACAACGGGCATGCAAAATGAAATAAATTTTGTCTTTTAATGTCAGGAAGTCATGTAACTTCGCTTCGGGAAATCCGCTACTAATTAAAATTCTACGTAAATAAATAAATGCAGTGCTCGGGCACTATGAGAAAAATGTAAATCGACGTTAGTTTTTACTTCAATTGAAACGATTATTTTATAAAAGGAACAGACAAAGTTGTTGTCAGATTTTGAATTTAGCCATGTGTTTTTTTTTATATACGGCTTCTATATCCTATCACTTCTCAGGTCCAGTGAAGAATACTTTTTAGGTAAAACATTAGTCTAATTTAATGTGAATAACACAAAACATTATTTACTATTGACCTATAATTAGGATTTTCCTTTTCCACCGACCTACTAGTAGATTACGCAGAATCCATTAAAATCCATTAATTAACTTGGAATATTAAAGAGCTGCCGAAGATCGAAAGTTTGTACCTTGAAATTACAAAGTACGTAATAGGTTTTGGAAGTCTTTTGAAGTTTTGTAAAGTCATCGTTAATTTCACAGACGCAGCAGGGAAGCCAAAAATGCGGGAGCGTCGCGAATACGAGCGGGAGTACGAGCGGAGCGGGCAGCGGGCCCAGCACGATACCCCGCCCCAGTGATACCAAGCCAGTCGAATGTAACTTATGTCATCGTAAATTTAAAAACATACCGGCTCTAAACGGTCACATGCGCTTGCATGGTGGATATTTTAAAAAAGTAAGTCATATACATGTTTAGGTTAAATTTAAGAACGGTTTTGTTGATATTTCAAAATCTATACTTATTTAGGACTCTGATAATAAGAAAATGGACAAGAAAGAATCCTCTGGACCGCCGCTACAAACAGCTTCAGTATCAGTCCGGGCTCTTATAGAAGAAAAAATTATCAGCCGTCGTGGAGCCAATGCTCAGTCAACATCTACAGGTAATGAAGCTATAAAATGTACATACCCAAAACATAGTAAGCCACGGGTTACTTAATCAAGTGCTTTTTCGAATAACAGGTACAAGTACTGACACAACATCGTCACGAGCTTTTGTAGCTCCAGCACCTCCGCCCTTGTCAACGATCCGATCATCAGGGGCTTCGACGGCTTCTTCTATAGTGACCACGCAGTTCGTATCACCACGAGCACCTTCGGTCGTAACCTTAGCTACGAATATCACATCTAATAATCCGGCCATTAGGGATTCCACACTGATTGAACTGCTAAAAAAAGGAAACACAAAGGTTGGTAGAAAAGAACATTTTTAACTTAAGGTTTTGAGATATATAAAAATACGTAGTGAAAAAATAACAAATATTTTGACTTCCAGGTTGTAAAAAGATCTACTTCCGATCCTGGACAATCTTCGCCACATCAAGAATTCTCCTTTCGCCCAGAATTGTTAGGTGTTTCTTTTAATTCCGATGATGGTTATTATTCACCAGCATTGAACGGAGAAGACACTTTCCAATTTACAACAACACCCGAACAATTGGAGGAATTCGCGTCATTGGAAGACTATGCAACTGTAGCTGCTTCCATACGAGAACGATCACCCGTCACTTTTCCATCGAGTCGACGACTTGCAGCCGTACTAAACTCACCGCTACCTGAATCTTTGGCGGACTTTGGCGCTAGTCACGGTGGCTCACCTGCAGCCTCGCCCGGTATCGGTTACGCGGACAGTTCACCGTGCCTTTCATATTCGACTAATGATTCCCCAGGAACTGCTTATAATGTAACATCACCCAGTGGAAGTTATTCAAACCAAACTCAACCGTCACCGGGTCTTGCGTATCCAACTCCTCCGGCATCCCACGATGCTTATTCACCTGCACACACTATTCCACGCGCTTCGTCACCTTTATCTGCAGCATTCTTTACGGCGACGATGTCAAGTCAAGAAGAGGTAAAAAAATTACCTTTAAAAAATACGTCTGAGTTTGAAATGGTTAAAATATTAAATATAATATCTTTCAGGTGGAAGAAGCATTAGAAGTAGTATTACCAGAAGAATGCAGATCATTAGATGCTTATTCTTTGGAACCAACTCCTACACCACGTCGTATAATGCTCAACTCAGAAGATCCGCTTCTATCAAGTAGTCCTCGTGACTTTTCTCACCAACGGCACTTTCGTCGTCAACGATTAACTTCCTTGTCTATGCCTATTCATCAATGGCAAAACGACTCTTCGTTACAGGTAGGTGTATTGATATGAAACGAACTATTATGTACTTTTGTCGTCCAAGATACAGGCTTCGGGATGGCTACCCGATGTCAAGTATTTATAAAATTAAATATTTTCCACTTTTCCAGGTCTGCGTAGAAGGACGGGATCTAGTTCATGCAGTATTTTTGAGTCCCAACAGCGTGCCTGCGTCGCCTCAACAACGCAAGCGACGGGCTTCGCCGGCCGGTCCATACAAAACTCGCATGCGACGCTCCAGCAGCCATTATACACCGCAACCTATACTGCCACCAGATAGGGTTGGCTCAGGACTTCTTATTAACCCATCAAATGGTAAGTTAAAGGGCCATTCGAGAAAATTATTCCGAATACTTTTCAATAAACAAAAAGAAATAGCTGAACACAACATATGCTGAATGAGGAAAACGATATTTATTCGATAAAGTTAATTAATGATGATTGTTATGTTGATACTAAATATAAAACTGTTAAATTTCAGGGTCATCAACATCCGACAATAATGAAATGGCACAAATAGAAGAGCCTCCTTTACCCAAAATCAATATTGGAGTTGACCATCAAGCGAACATACCCGAACTTTGCAACGATCGTATAGACTTGCACAGAGCACCTGAACAACTGCTTTGGGATCCAGGCATCAACGATGCTCTTGATGATAACGAAGGTAACTTTCATAACTTAATGACACATTGTAACTGATAGATTTATATTGTAATAGATAGATATTTGATTCTACTATTACAGACAATATACGCGCTTCCTTATCTTAATCTTCCGCCTAACCACACTTTTTTTCAACTTTACTTATTTCGGTAATTAACGAACATTAAGTACCTTCTTTTTATTTCAGTTCGCATGTTTATGGAGTTAGCTATGTGCGCGGCGATGCCAGTCGGTGGACACACCCGGGAATACGCGCTACAGACTCTAGGGGAATGTGGAGGGGATATCAGAACTGCCACATTACGCCTGATGACGCGGCCCGCAGCCCCATCACAACACGAATGCCGGTGGACCCCTGACGAAGTTGAAGCTTTCCTGGCCGGCCTTGGACACTACGATAAGGACTTTTATAGAATTTCACAACTAGTAAGTATTTTTTTCTTTAAAACACGTTGAAAATCTTTTATGCTTTAAAATGGTAGTTCTAATTATTAAACTCATCCCTTAGATAAAAACAAAAGACTCGAAACAATGCGTCCAGTTCTACTATTTCTGGAAGAAAGTAACGAAAGACTACAAAAATTATTTTCTACGACGCTGGGTAAACGAACCGCTGCCCGCGACACAAGTAAGCTCCGCCTTCACTGAACTATCTCACTACGTCTTCATCAGTGAAGACTGAGTGACCAAGTTCTAACACGCACGACTTCTTCATGTTTAGGGTTCGGTAGGGCAGATAGCGTTACAACGGTCCGCCTCCTGTTCGTCGCCTACATCGTATGACGGAGAAGAATATCCTTGCAAAATATGCGGGAAGTAAGTGCCAACCGCACGAAAAAGCCATGCCATTAGCTTACAAACATAGCAAAACTGCAAAAAAAAATGTTTTACGTAAACTATATCATGTCCAATGAAAACTGCAAGTAAATGTTCTTCCTACAACAATGAAATTTCAAAGTGAATAATATGTATTGCTGATTCAGGAATTGTATTTTACAAAATTTGAAAGTAAACTTTATAACATTTCTTGAATCAACTTTTAGGCACCATTTTATTAATGTTGCATGTTATTTTGTGATGACTGTTACCAATATACGATCCGTCAAAACATCATCGAGAAGTTAAAGAGATACTTTTTTCTTAAAGCATATTAAAAAAAACGGTTGTCCTTCGATTATTTACAATGTATTTAAATTATATAAAAGATCATTATTTATTTATCGATAAAACTTTTACTACAATCATGTGTACATAAATTACAAATGTAACGTGTAGATTTTCAATGTCGATGCTTTTTGCTTTGCTTGAGCAGAGTGTTCGTTTTGTTTTGTTTTGCTTTTTATTTGTTTGTTTTAGTTGCTGTTATTATAGTTGTAAACTGTTATGTTTCAGAGTTTTTAACAAAGTAAAAAGTCGTAGCGCGCACATGAAATCGCACCGGCCATTCGACGCTGAGTCTAAAAGGCCAAAACTCGAAAAGCCTTATGAAAAGGTTGAGAGACCCGACGACAGGGCTCACGCGGGTGCTGAATACCAAAGCAAACAGCTGTAACAAACTGGTTGATTTATTTCCTCTTCTGTGCCCTCACACCAACTACAAATACAAAATATTTACGAATGATTACTATCATTATCTACCTTTGAGTCTTCAAACTTTAAAATAAAACCTAAAAACGAATTAGCATTTTTCATGAATGTAATTGAGAATTAAAAGCAGAGGTCGTTTGTTCGCTTACAGTCTGTCCCTACCTTGACCTCAGAAACTTAGACGAAATCAAATAAATGGAAATTAAGAAATAAATGCCAAAAGTGGGCATTTGTTTTGTACACTAGTACATAATTTTGTAAATAAATGATTATAAATTAATCGTAATTTGAAAATGAAAGTTAGTAGAGGTGTTTAGCAATCTCCAACTAACAATTCTCGATTCAAAACATCTATCGTTGTCTTGTAGTTGCTAAGCTTGAAGAGCAAATTAAATATTTTGTATAACGAATGGTAAATATGTAGATAGTTAGGTTAGGATATCTTCGTAAAGTTTTTATATGACAGACTTCTTGATGTGACTTGGCAAGTGTGATGTTGTAAATAAATATCGACTGCGTAAACCAGGCGAGTTCTATTCGAAATAATATATTGTTCTAATTAAGTATTACAACTATATAAATGAGTGTGATACGTTACCGTGTAGCAACTACACTACCTCGTTTCTATTGAACTATTTGAGTTTATTGCGAGCCCAGCTCACTGTTTGCGTTTGCTTGTTTGTTCATTGTCTTGTTATTTTTTTTTAGTACTTATTTTTAATTATGTCTTATCTAGTCTTATTGGACAAAGATGCATAAATAATTTTTTCTGTTAATTAGTCGATAACGCAACGGATATTAAAACGAGCGTCCGTACATCCACTAGTCACATATTGATAACAATTTTAGAAAAATATTGACATATGAGAGAAAGCTTCTGTGAATGTATAGATAAATTATAGAAGCCTATAAACAACATATAGACAAATTTTGGCACAAACTACTGACTTCTAGTATTATTTAAACGATACAAAACTAAGATTCTATCGTCCATTTGATTGCATGAAATTCACAGAAGCTATAAAGAAATAGTAAAAATGATGGATAATATTTTTTTACACAATATTATTGAAATGCTCAAATATTCTATATTTTATGTTGATAATTTTATTATCTAGTTCATTGTTGATTCTTCTTAATAGTGTTTTAATTATTTAGTCGAATCTTGAGTACTTATAAGTTACTGTACTTCATACAAATTACTAGATTAATATAGATTATTACTTAAATGTGTACTCGTACCTACGTGTTGTGATATATGTACTATTATCGTTTCAATGTATAACTGGTCTATGCTAATTGAATGTACAAATCGGGCAATAAGTGTAATTGCTCAAATATTTGTCTCTTTGCCTGTAGTCGGTACTCTCCCCTGTATCCTGCTCTATTAACAATTTATGTGGTTGTGAACTTAACTCTCTGTCTGTCTTCCGAGATTCTACGTACCTAATACCTAGCTTTTAGTTTTTGGGCAGTATTCGCGTAAAAGACATATCTATATTTTAAATTTATTTATTGTTCACTTGAATAGATTAACATTTTACGTAGTCATTCGTTATTAGGTTTTGAAATAGCTCAAGTTCATAAGATATTTGTCCTATCCTTTTGTTAGTGAACTGCCAAAATGAGAGTCAATGTACTTAGATTTTGAGTTAATAAAATTATTTAAGATACTAATGTTTAAGGTAAAATTGAAAGCTTATACTGTACGTAATTGTATCACTAACTTGTGTGATTTATTGGTTGTGTTCTATCTTAACAATATTGGCAAATGTTTTCAACGAACGCACTATTGTCTATTTTAAGTTTTAACTGATTGCCAAAGTTTTGCCAAACTAAATGTATAATTTTATTAAAGTATTTTACAATTGTATAGTCATTAACGTATTTGTAAAGATGGGCAATGTTTTTGATGTATTAAGGATTGTTTTAGATAAATTGAGGCTCTAATGCAAACCCCAGTCATAAGTTGTGTGATGTTAACATGCTTTGACTCAGCTACAAATTTGTGCCAATTATTTCGTAAGTCATATTTTTTAAATCTTGTTATAAATCTAACGAAGGAAATAGTTTTATTACGGACGTAGACTTTTGGTACTGTGGAGGTAGAGATTTTTAACATATTCCGCTCTTTCTTAACAACGCTTTAGACAAATTTTAACGTACACAGTAAAATGAAAATAGTATAAAACAGTGTTCATTTATTATTTGTAAAATAACTACTATATGCATCCGAAACATACAAAATTATTTTCTTAAACTAAATTAAGCCGAAAATCGTGCCATTATGTAAATACTCGAGATATTTTCAAAAAAAAAAACTATAATGCCGGAGATAAGTCTATATCTATGACATTAAATTACGATTTATTAAAGACAAATCCCTCCAAAAATAATTTTTACAATACTCTTAGCTATTAAGACTGAAAGGTACTTTCTAAATTCGCTAGCCTTCATCGGTTCCGCGGAAATAAATCTTTTAGCGAGTACACACTACTGAAAACATTTACATAAAAATGTATTAATAGGAACCACAGTATATTTCTATGTGAAAGTTTTAACAATGCGAACTCGCGTGTTGCGTTCTAAATGTTTATGTATGTTTTCATATAAAAGTAGATTTATCAAAGAATCGCGCGCCCATTCCATATGCCAAAATTACATACTAGCCAGGGTATAGCTGTGTAATGCCCTTATCGATCTATCCAATCGTTTTCATAATTCGGTGCCAACTTCAAACTGCACCTACATCACGGTCGTTTTAGATTTCATTAGAAAATATAATCTATTCGATTAGAATTTATCACCCAAAAATCTATGTAAGTTAAAACATTTATAAGATCGAAGATTGTACAATCAATCTTATTTCAGTTTAAATATAGAAGTGCCTTACGATTTTATTTTTATAATATACGGCTTTCGTTTGATTGTAGAAGTTACTTTCGAGATCAGGTAACAAAAAGCACTGGAAATTGCATTTATAAAGCTCATAGCACTCTGCTAGTTCAGAGTCGCTGACGTGGAGCTGTTTAGTTCAATTGTTGTTGATAAATTATTTTAACTTATTAATTTATTTTATTCTAGAGGTCACTTTACACTTGTGCCAATACTTTAAACAACGAAGACGCGCTGCTTTTTTACAAAAAAAACATCACGTTTTATCACATATCCGTCATAGTCAAAAGTCAATTGTAATAAAAGACGATAGATTGATATACGAAGTAAGCTGTAATTTTGAATTACAGAAAAGACCCATATAGTTGTGTTATGAATATGGTTTTTTAAGCAAGTGACTCCGAACCTTATAGTAACCATTATTTTTCGCTTATTGATGTGCTTCTGTCCAATTCCGATTCTTCTCTAGTTCCGACACACGGCATCAAATGTAAATAATTTAAAACCTTTCTGTATCTGTGTCAACACGTTGTTATAAAATATAGTATTAATATTTTGTAAGCCTAAATGGATATTATATTCTTCTAATTTTGTATGAAAGAGTGTAAGTTTGGTAGACATTTTGTTCTATTCTTGTTATATTAAGTACGGTGATAACGATTATGTATTATTAAACCTGTTATGCCAAAAATTGTGGCAAAGATTAAATAATTTCCCAAAATCGAGTTCAGTGTTGCCTCCGTACTTATTATAAATATTAAAATTTTGTAATATTAATGTAGACAGTAAATGAAAACGTGCCAAATGCACGATAATTTGATATTACACTCTGTGTTGTGATTTTGAATGTTCTGTAAATTACCAGTCTTTGAACTATGAAAAAATTTGTAGACACATTTTTTAGATTAGCACAATTCTTCGCGTAGACACATTAGATTAAATTTTAATAAGCGTTTAGGTTTAACAGTGGGATAAGTTTTCATGGAGTAAGTGTATTTACGTATAAATTCTAGATTCATTGTTATATTAAATCGATGTGATGATTAGACAGAACAACGACTACGTTCGAGTCCTCCTGCTGCGCCGGGCGACTCTTCATAACTTCGCATATCCTTGAAACAATAAGTAATTAAATAAAACTCTATTATATATACTGATAAATTTATTAGGGGTAACTAATTTTTTAAGACAATGACTATTACGTGATCTTTTAGATTGTCTTTATTAATAAATATATGGTGGAAGTTTTGTCAAATGGCTTTTATTATTTTAAATCCACGGTTTCACGGTTTCAAATTCTTAAACTGCCAAACTTTTCTTTGTCAATTTTAGTCAATCTATTGTCCATACCAATGACATTATTCTTTTTTGTATGGTTTACATTTAGTTTACGTAGTCGAAACTATAATACTTTAATTTTCATTGAAAAATTTATGGAAAATGAAGATAAATAAAAGATAAAATCATTTTCAGACGTTTATTGAACATTGTTTTTCACAATGAAATCTTACCTAAATCGATAAATCTCTGTCACAAACACGAAAAACAAAATAGTGATGTGCAACAATAAAACAAAATTAACATTTTTATTAAGAAATTCTCACACTCATTTACACGTGAAATGTTACAAACAAAAATAAGAAATACTCTTCTGTGCTGGTAATACTAAAAAAATGATAAATTGGGTATTAGGCTGAAACGGTAAAATCAATAGTAATTTTTTCCCAACATTAATATCACCTTTCATCGGCATTTTTTAATAACAGGCGACACTACACTATTTTTATTTGTAACACTTCTATAATATTTAAGTATGCGATATACTCTATGTGAGGTTACAATTTCATATATTTTAAAAGGAAAAATTTAAGACAAAAATAAATTTCACATAAAAACAACGGAATCACCTCGTTCACCGTAAGAGTCCATTTTTAATATTCATTCTATTGATATACCAAAGGGCTTTGGTATTATAATTTTATAAGTAAAACAAATGTATATATAACAATAATTTAGTCAAAAATCTGCATGCGAAGTGTAAGTACGGATTTAGTCAAAGTACGACAAAATTAATTGTTTAATCCTATAACAGATTAACATTAGGAAAATTCTATTTATAAGAAAAAAAAATGACAAGTACGGCGCTGTAACGATAAATAATGCTTAATTTAAACTATTATTATACAAATGGACGTTGCATTTTACAAACACTTTCACAAACAAGTTTAGGCCTTTGGATAGCATGAACAGTTCATTGTTTTTTTTAATTAAAAAAAAACTATAACAGGAAATCTATATGCATTTTATACGCATTTTTAAAAACTTATGTTTTATAAAAGTCATAGATTAAAAAAATCTGTACTAAAATCTTTTTTTTTTAAGAAAGAAAAATAAGAAAAATCCACACTTCATAATACCTATCTGCAAAATCATTTACATTTATAAATGACATAACGACGATTTTCTTCCATTTTCAACTAAATCAAGCAAAATAATACTAAAAACAGGCGCTTATTTCAGAATGCGCTTATCCGATTCCAGCCCAAAATTACAAAAAGTACATTTAATGAAAATATTATGAGATAGACGATAAAAAACTCAAGTGCCAATACAGAGAAACAAAAGCTATTTGCGGACAAAAAAAAAAACAAAGTGTAGATAAAAAAAGTAATAATATTCATGATATCCACGAGGCACGCGCGTCGACTCGATCTAACACAAACATTACCTAAAGGACTCTACATAAAGGTAGTCCGAAATCAGTGGTAAGTATACAATAAATCTTAATACAAAAATATTACGTATTAAGCCTTAAATTTTATTATTGCTATTGAACAAAAACTGAGAAACATTTTAATTTCAATATTCATTATTACAATGGAAATACATTTAAAGAATTACATTGAAAACTATTTAAACAAAGGTTTTTGGAAATAATACAATCTCTAATCAAAATTGTTATAAAGTATCTACGAAATTATTATT
>DVQH01001969.1:0-11065 GCA_018231625.1 Papilio phestus | reverse complement strand
ATGGATGTTTGTTAGGGTTTGTAGCCGACTAATAAACGACTGAATGGATTTCGATGAAATTTGGTATAAATGTAGAGCATAGTCTGGAAGAACACATAGGCTACTCGGTTTTGTTTTTTTTTATTCCACGCAGACGTAGTCGCGGGCGAAACCTAGTAAAGTAATAATTATAAGAAAGTATCAAATCCCATCAGTAGTTCCGTTTATTAGTGCCTTGTTTAAATAGGTACAGACATCAAAACACGATGATTGTAATTTATTAGACATCCTATATCTTAGTCATCGCTGGATATCACGATGAGCGAATCCGACCGCTGAATAATGAATTTCGTGATGAGTGTACGCCGTTAATTGGCGTCATAATGGCTTTACGTGGACTGATTGCCTCTTGTACACTGCAGCTCGCAAACTGAAACGCTATTTTAACTAAGAAATACATAACAAAAATCATTTTGTTTTACCACAGATTTGTAATTTCAATTTATTTCAATGTGGCCAATACGTTTTAAAGATTTTTATTTAAGGTTAACACGCCTTTATGACGTCAGACTTCTTTCTCTTAGCCTGACTCAGGAAACTGAAACATAAAGCTTATATGACCGTAACTTGTTTCTGTATAACAAAGAAAGCAATGCTTGTCAACTATTTATAATTATTGCCAGTTAATTTTCTTAACGAGCTTCCAAGCTGTTTACTTAGCTTAACTTAGCTACGACCGATAACAATAAACCACTTAACCCAATTAAAATTTAGCACCGACAAGGCAATTATGTGGATTATTAAAGAAATCCCACGTAAAGTTTTGAAGGAATTAATTTGTGTGGACTGACTGCCGGCCGTAAATAGTCCGCGTTCGCTTTATAACTTTATCAAAAGGAAATTTCTTAATAATGAAATAAACAAGTCCAGTTTATTGGGGTCGGACATAAACACGGTGATTAGCATCGGCGTTACACTTCAAAGGCACGTTACTATTTATTTCATAGCTATAGAAAATTTTACCTAAACATTTCACACAACTACTACAAGTGCATTCATTTCAATCTTTTATTGCTTAGCTATTCGAGTAGGTACCTTGGCTTTAGTTAAATTGTTTAACATGTCACCTTGTTTGGGACGGAAACTACACTTTTGTAATTTAATGAGTCGTGAAATTGTTAGACTGACTAGAACAATTGTATTTGTGTGTAATTAAAACACTAATTATACCTAGATGTGCTAATAAATTCATTTCAATTACGTACATTAATCTTAAAGACTTGACAGCGATAAATTTAAATCAAAACAATAGTGAATTAGCCAAAGCAATTTTCTAAGAAAATAAACTATTAACAAGTTTCAAGAACAACAGTAAGTAGAAACAAATAATAAATAACGCGAAAGGAAGAAGCTGGCAGGTGGTGTCGTGGATTAGCGTCGCGGCGGAGGTGCCGCTCGCAGGGCCGCGAGGTGCCGCGAGGTGCCGCTAGAGGTTGCAGGGGCTGCGGGGCCGCGAGGTGCCGTCATGACGTGACCGAGTGCCGCGTCAGGCCGCATGACTGATGGCGTGCCGCGCCGACGTTACCACCTGATTTATTACTTCCGAGCTACACCTCCCCCCCTCGCACCACTATCCCCATGTGTGTACGGTCAGCAATGCCATTTTGTTAATTAAACATAAATGTTTTTAATTTGCTTAATTTTGCGTGATTGTTGTTGGAGATTATATTTCGCAAATTTCACGCACAATCATCAGTCATTGTTGGTAATTTTATTTTATTAATGCCATCTTACAGTCCTTTTTTTATTTTGTGTCAATTGATTATTTAAAAATCATTTTGGTTTATATGTTTAATAGATATTGACATAATCTGTAAGAAATAGATATTACCAACTTTGGTAGAACCAAGAGAAAAACTTTTTTGCACGAGTGGAAATTTGTTTCGCTTAATTTTCTGATGCTACCGTTGTGTATCCGCAGCTCAGGTGTGCAGCACAATGTGTTAACAGTCGGCACCTCGCGTCACGTCACGTCGCCGTCACGTCGCTGCGCACTTGCAATGTTCTATTCTAGCAATCGCGCGACGCCAGCGCTGCCGCGGCCTGCGGGAGACGAGCGCATTCGCCACACATGAATACACGCTCTTTGTTTATTAATTGAAACTTTCATGATTAATTACTTTTTCTTATTGTTTGCTTGTGTGAAGTGAATTTATAAATAATTTAATGTAACATTAAAACTGTATTTATATTCCTGCATTACTAAATTGAATACATAAAATTGATTCTTAGAATTGTAAACTTTTGTATTATAGAGTATTCGATAAACTGTTTAGTAAAAGATAAAACATTAGAATGTTTAATTTGTTATCGTGACTCAAAGTAAAATAAATTAATAATAAACTACATAGAAATATCAGTAATTCGCGTCGAGTAATAATTTGTTCGCAACAATCACTTAAGCGTTATTAAGTTTATTGAATGCGTTGAATAACAAGCTAATCCCTTTCGTTCATTTTCTTACACAAGTAACGTCGATATGCGAACGTTTGCATTGTTATTAACAAAGGGCGCAGTGAACAAGCGCCGCCAGATCTACCTACGTATATCATTCTGTTTTATGAATTGTAAATTTTACGTTATACAGTCTTTAGTGGGTCATATTTCAAGTTGTATTAATGCCCCGCGCGCTAGGGCTGCCTCTCTGGAACACTGAATTATTTGTTTAGATATAGATTTGAGTCATGTTTTAAAACTAATTGTTATGTTTACGGATTATACAATGTTAGGAGTGTTTCCCGATAAGACGTTTTCCAACCGATTAATCGAATCAAAGGGGAAATCCCATTGGGTCGTTCGATCGATAGTCTGTTCAGCCCAACGGGAAATACCTATTGTTAGTTGTTCATTGTTAAACAACTTGTTTCTATATCGCGATGTAAAATCATTTTTATCGTTCCAGCGCCATCTATGTTACAGTGCTATACAACTGTTATCCACTAAGATACATTTAAATGTGTATGTGGTGTTATCACACGTTGATACATAAAATACAGCCGTCGTTCAATTAGACAGAGGTGACATTAATGGAGCTTTAAGATTCGGCGATTACGATTCTATGCAAATAAGTATAAATTATAGTCTCCCAGCTTATCTGATCGTGTCACGTCTGAATACATTAAGAGGAATATATCTAATAACTGCGGTTTTTTTAATAAAGCGATGACGACAGCCTGTGCGTTTTTAGTAATGGATTTCCGACTTTATCGTTTGACTGTTGGTTTGTTTGTCTGAGTAATTAAGAGCGAGTAAGCCTCATCTATCAACGTCGAGGAATGATAAATCTCTTGTCTTTACCAAATTTTAATATTCAATTAATTAATGAAAATTGTCGAAACATTACTCTCGGCGTTTATCTCGACGACTCGTTCTATTTGCATAATCGGTCAATTTAAATGTTTACTTCGATGTATTTTTGGCTTGGTATATTAAAAACAAAACGTTTTCAAGTTTTTTCCAATGTTTAAATACTAAATAGTTATTTATGTTATATACTGCGATGGCGGGTAACTGTGACCAATTCGGGACCACTTTTTGCATTATAAATGCTCTTCTGCAATTTATTCAAATATGTTATTGCTCTTAACGGCTTACATTCCGAACGGTAGTGATTAGAGATATCAAACCTAACTTTATTTTACCTTGTTAAGATTTATTTGCTGAATTACTAAAATGTTGTACCATAAATTCAACTTGGAATAAATTTTAATCTTCATATCAGATATTTTCAACATAAAATGAAGTAAGAATAAGCAATGCAAGTGTTGATGCGGGATTTACATTAGGAGTAATTAATCATCACAATATAATTTGGTCGGCAGGGGGGACGGGACGCAGGGTGCGGGGCTGAGACAGGGGAGGGGGCAAGCCTCTCCGCGATGATTGATTCCAAACTTAACGGGAGACAGTTATCATTAATTTTATTTACAAATGATCGATCGAGACCCTCGGACAAACAAACTCGTATATCATTCCGTGTAATCGTTGTTCGGGAACATGTCCGATGTGCATTAGAAATTGTACTCAAAGCCGACAAAAAGACCGGAGTTTAATCTATCTTTAAAAATTACATATACTCATAAATAATTTGAGGATAAGAGGAACGTAACCGATGATTCAATTCCTACATGAAGATCCCCGTGCGTGCAGCGCGTACTCGCCGTATCGACTGTCGATAAACAATATGGATATCGATTAAATTAACTACACTCACGACGGGGGACTTTTTTTAACATGATAAATAGGGCTGTTAAGCCTCTCGCCTGTGGCATAAAGAATAAAAATTATGATGTTCGTAGACGAGTAATAAAATAATAATACATTAGCAGCCCTACTCCCCGCGGTAATAAACAACTTTTGTGTGGAAGGCGGCTCCGCGGCCGATTCATAAATTTCGCTGCGCGCCGTTTAGTTTTATGTACGATATTATCTATTTACTCTCACACTGTCACGGTATCCACGGTCACGCTTGCAGGCACACCGTGTATTACAACAGTGTCGCTAAAAACCAAGTACCAATTTTTTACGACAAATATGAGGTTTACCCTCTTATTAGTGGATGATTACGTCGCTCATAAACATGAGTGATTATCATAAAATAAAACCGTGACAGATAAAAGACCATGTTTGTCAACGAACAATCCATTACCCGGCGCAGAAGTGGCGGACACGGCCGGCCCTCGCGCACCCACATTATCATAATCGGCCACATTCGCCAAAGTAATGTATGTAAAGGAGTTTAATGAAACGTCTCCGGCGAACCGGCGAGACATGAAATCACTATCATTAAATCCGACACGATACGGACGGTAATCATTAACTACGCGCAAAAAGCTATAGAGTCGGTTGTGATGCAAATTGCACATGCCATAAATCAAGCACTTAATCACCGAGCACGAGGCGAGACGCGGGAATGAGATTATTTAAAAAATTACACACAATGGAGCTGTGAGTGAAGCCGCCCATAGGAACAGAGATCATCATTATGAAGATAATGAGATTATAAACCCAACAAATACTCGTACCATTAGATTTTTCTTTAACATCTCTTGCTTGTCTGACATTTTGTGGAAATAACATTTTAGACAGGCTAAACAACTACCGAAAGCCAACAAAGTAATTGAAATCAAAATTTCAATTGATTTATTTCCAGGCCCAAATTAACCAAAACCAGAAACACCTAACTAACAACAAAATAAGCCATTACATGTGTAAAAGAAAAGAATAAACACGAACAAAATGTTAATCGTAATCCAGCGATCGATGTCGATGCGATTGCAAATAAAAAGCCAAGAGACAATTTCGTAAACGTAAAAGGCGATGATAAGAAACCGAACAGAGAATATGTTGAATTTATAGACGAAGCAGAAACTACGAGCGATGACGATAACTTAGCGATCGCAATAAAGAGAGCTATTGATCTCACAGAAAGCGAATCGGCTCGTAACTGAGAACAAAACACGCTACCGCCGAATGTCACATAAATCTTTATTATTGCCGCAACAAGCTTACTCCGAGCGGCAAACGGCGAGCTTCTAGGGGCAGGTACTCCAATCGGCAGGAACAGGACCCAGTATGAGCTCACAGCTCACGACTGCGGACTGTTTTTTCGCCCGATGAAATACCGCATCGCCCCCGGCCCCGGAGCAAGGGAAGCCATAAATAAATAATAATGCAACCATTTATATTACCAAAGGGTTTCGCCCGACGTGTCTATTATCATCTGAATTGTTTAAATATGATAATGTATCAAAATAACAGGCAGTTGGAGCGCGGTCGCGACTTCTGTTTCACTATTATCATAAAGATTCACTTAATGGACTGCTTCGAAATTATTATGCTGCTTCGACGCTGTTTTACACACAGACAATATTATACGCTGACATCACACTTAACTATAGTACGTTCTTATACATCTTGAGACTTTACGATATATACAATTTAATCGTTATCGGTTTCAATATCTAGTAACTTCATTGCACAAGTGAAGATGACGGTGAGGATTTATGTAAATCGTGATAATTGTTTTTTATATGACGTGTAGTGAAGATTTTATTCACACCTGCAAAACGTACGGTTCATAAATAAACCGAGGAGCACAATTGAGGAAATGATAACAGAGATCTTGCTGCGAGATTTGGATAAATTAAACGGATAAAAAAGCTTTTAAGCCGCGGCGCAGTAACCAGTAACCAGTAACGGAACGAGTTATCATATTCGCAGATTACAATCAAATTTAATTATCGCTATCCGGCCGTGCGGACGGTTTAAAGCTTGAAGCCGATGTTTCTGCATTAAAGCCGGCGTATAAAGGGGCAATAAAGTACCCCTAATAAACCCCGAAACGCACCGACTCGGCTCGCAATAACCGTACGTAGACTAAACAAATGATTCTCTCGATAATAAAAACTTCACAATAAAAGCGCTCACGAAATGTCGGTCATTAAGTGTATTTACGCAGCGAAACGGATATAGGGGCAGTAAAAATGTGAACCGGCTTATTGAGATGTTGGCAACGGCCGTCGGTCGCTGGTCGCCGCTCGCCGGTCGCTGGCGTGATCTACTGCCGACCATCCAACCAGACAGCTCGCAACGGCCAGCGAAACAGCAAGATTAAGCTAGCATTAAATTTTGCAATCATAACAAAAAAGAACTATAATAACAGTGAAAATTATGGAGATCGCAAGAAGAAACGGATTCCTTTGTGTTCAACGTTTTACGAGACTCGAGAGGAAAAACGTTACGATAAACACGAGCGCAATAAAGGCGAACGAATCGTTTGTATTTGCGTGTTGTGAACATTTTAAAGTTGAAATTAATTCAGTCAGTTTATCGCTTACACACGAGTTTACACTAGCGGACAGCCGCCAGCCGGCAGCCGGCAGTGGTCAATTAACTTCGAATAACATTATAAGTGCAGTACAGACTGCAGAAGTAATCAGATGCCGCGGATAAGATTCAGTGAATGCATTTTAATGAGTAAAGTGAGTGGACAGAACACTATCAGGACTCAGAACTTCTAAAATGAATATCCCCGATAACAATGAAGATTGAAATGACGCTTCAAAGCGAAGTGGAAGCGAAATGAGTCTTACAGCACAATAGAAATAAAAAGAGCAATACGAAAAGCCATATTTATAGTTCTATTGTGCTCGGGACCGCTTTTTGTTGCGACACGAGTCGCAGCTATTCAATCGAAGCTGTTATTTCATTCATAATTTATCACCACATCGAGCTTTGTATTTAAATGACTGGAAATATTGTTCCCTCGCTGCGGTTCTGATTGATATAACTATTCCTTGTTAATTTATGTTTAAGTTTGTTACATGATTTGGTACAAAATAACCTTGTCAAGGGATCATTTTTTTATCTATGTGTGAATTTAATTAACATATCTTATTGCGTGTTATCGTAGATTACGTTAATAAATATGATTGAATGTCGCTACAAATTGTTTTGGCTGTCGCGTGGAATTCAGCGCGCAAATATTATGTATGGTTAACACGAAGTGAGGCAATAAATTGAAAGAGATTGTGATATGATTTCTCCGAGCCTGCGACGTGATAGTTTGTCAGTTCTAGGCGGTTGTTAGATCGTGGGCGGGAGCGGGCGCCATCAATCATGCCGCGTGACTCTTTCAAGCTGCCGCGGGCCGAGGGCGCGAGGGGTGTGTGAGGCGCGCGGCGAGGGGTGCGCAGGGCTGTTACAACATAAATTATACCCGTTTTTGTCCGACTGTCGAGCGGAGACAAAATTTGTTAGCGACAGTGTTAATTAATTACACGTTTACAATGTTTATCGCTTCAGTGTGGCGTCGTGTCGTTACAGGGCGGGAGGAATGGTTTTTTTATTAATTTATCACGTTTAGATTTAAGCAAACTGGCAATAATTGGTCATAAATATTAATACCAAAAATATTTTAGACTGTATAAAATCATTAAAAAAAATGTAATATTCTTCAACACACTGCGTATTTTGCCGATAAATTTAACATGTGATTTAGCGCAAGCGTTGTCACGTGACGTGACGTCCCGCGGGAACGGGACATGACGTGACGTTCCGGCACGATCTCGTGTCCTCGCAAAAAGTCGAACACGCGTTTTGCATTTTGGCTAAGTTGATCAATCACAATTTTTTTCTTTTCCATTACGTCCGCATTAAATATTCAATGTAAACTGTTACTTAAAGGGGAATGCTCCATTCGCAGAAAATGCAATAACAATTTCCATCAAAGTCTAAATTAGAGTAAGCTAGCAGCGTTAAAGACAAAAGACGACGTCTCAAATGTGGAGGTAGTCAATAAAAAGACAACAACGACCAACGACCCTATCGCGCTCGCTGAGATCCCATAAAATATTTTTATTTATATCACTGGCGCTTTGTAAGACGTCAGATATAATGAATATATTACCGGTAGCGCGAACGGAATATCCTTTTGAAAAGGTAATTATTTACAGAAAACGATGGTCGCCGCTCTGATAAACAACTCGATAACAATACATCTCCGACATCGTTCACGCATTCCCTATCCCCATCCATTACTGTTTCATCTTCAATAACAAGTTTGGCCGAGGCCGCAGCTCTGCGACAACCCGCCGATCCATAGTCAACTCTATTGCTAAGAGTTAAAGCTTAATAACCGATAAAATCTTACCTTCAATGTAGGAGCGCTAACTCTTTCATCTATCATAATCGTTCATGCTGAAAACGATCAAGATTGATTTTTTCCACGATCAAATATGACCTTTCCTGCGAAGGCATAGAGATCGCTTTGGCGTGGCTGTGCTGGGCTTTGTCGGTGTGTAGCTAACCGCCGACGGAGGCGAGCGTAGGCGGCGGCGAAACGAAGGGACCCACAGAAAATGACAAATGACATCTGCCTACCGCCTGTCAAATAACGGACAGATAATAAATGACCCCGATTGTTTATCATCAAATATCGCATATATCATTATCGCGTACTCAGCGGCTGGGAGCAGGGGAGGAGGGACGGGAGGGGGGGGGCACTCTGGGAAGTTTGATTAATAATGTTTGCTTAATTTCGGTTCTGTGTAATGTAAAAACTTTAGAAGTTTGTCTTTGCTTCATTACCATCGATTATTATATCAAGTTTTAATATGAGTGCTGGTTCTATCTAGTATTTACGGCGCTCCCTTTTTATCACGGGGGTGGAATGCCAAGTTCAAAAGTTGTCAAAGATAACAAAACTTAAGAAAATTCATATTGTACTGTACTACATCGTCATTGTCCAGGTGACATTGACAGGGACCACGTAGCAGTTAATTCATGCTTGGAACAACTTCCAAACTGAATCTCCCCTCCCTTCAAATAAATCACACACATATCTCACGCGTCACACACTGTTTACTAACTGGCTTGTCGACGTGACACCGCAACTAAAACGCGACAACTTTATAAAAAAGTAATACAAGGGATAATAATACTTATGTCTATGATTGTAGAGTAGTTTATAAGAGCACATTTAATTGTACAAGGTGGTCGAAGCGTCGAGTGTCAAAGCTACAACTGCCGGGCGCTGGGCGTGAGGCGAGTTACGAACTGACCTGAGCCAAATGTTTCCCACGTCTGTGCCGCGAAGGCTTTCTAGCAATTACTTGTGACGTGTAGACATGTGTCTGTTAGTTAGAAAACATTTAAATAATGGACCTGGTTTGTAATTTTTTTTGTGATCGTAGAGTGAAATTAAAAACTTAAAAAAGGAGACTCTCGCAACATTTAAGTTATATTTAAGTAAACTTGATAAAGCAAGGAAATTGTTAAGACTCGTAGTTTTTATGTTATTATATAATGTGAGAATGTCCACGAAAGTTGAAAAAGTATTTTATTTCCATTTCATCCCAAAGTGAATTTTTATAAATTTGTCAAGAGCAGCTTCATAACAATTCAATAATTAACAAAACAAAAGGATTTTACAAAAAATTAGCCCATTATTAAATGCGAGCTTGGTCCGTTGCTTTGTTAACAAAGTTTCGTTTGTGCTTTGAGAATTATCAAATCGCTCACCGGTGGCTTTCGGAAAATCATGAGCGGTGCTTTGCGCTCTCGGCGACTGGAAGCCATTTTTCACGCGACCGCCCCCGAAAGCCATACGTCAAAATCAGTGTTCGCGTAAATTTTGCTCCGCACCGCACTACGCTATGGTCAAGTTGTAAGTCATTAGCTGACAGCGAGCGTTGTGAAATTTCCAAAAATATAAAAATGGTAAGTACAGGGTTCCAGATAAATTGCAAGTAAATAATAGTTTCCATTTTTTAATAATTTTGAACTATGAATTAGTAAAGTATAGATCCTATATCAAAGGTATTAAATTATCTTAATGTGACATTTTCTAATACAAAAAAGTTGGACATTAACTTCATTATATAAAGGTAAGGCATCAATTTATTAAAATGTTTATCTCTTCTTTGTTCTTTAATTTTTAATACGAAAGCTTTTAATACGAAATTACACATAATAAAAATAAAAATTTTCAACCGTAAATAATAAAACCACTCGTAATTACATCATAAAAATTAAATTTAATTAATCTTTTATGTGCATATTATTTTACTTTTCTTTTATAACTTCCGCGAGATATACGTGTAGTAAAACGCTGGCTCTTATCACGTGGTCCGGTTCGTTAATTTCCAGCGGTACAGTAAGCTTGATAAATGAGAGTCGGAATTTGAAAGGGGGCACAATGGAGACGTGACCCGCGGGACACCTCGTTAATCACTTCGTGTCTGTGACGTCAAGGTGAGCTCTGAGACTGACGAAGAGCTACGAAACAAATAGACAGGTAAAGTTGTTACCTCGATATCAAATCTAATTTTATTTGTTGTGTCGGAGAAGTCAAAGGAAAATGTCCAAAGATGTAAAAGAGGCCAGGTAGGTTAAAAAAACTCAAAATACTCAACTAAAAAATTGACAGCTGTTGCTCGCGACTTCGCCTCACTGATACCGTAGCTTTTCAATGGTGAAAGAATTTTTAAAATCGGCCCAGTAGTTTTTGAGTTATTTCAATACA